>JAWRVZ010000141.1:600000-805000 GCA_037043235.1 Rhodeus uyekii
CATGAACTAATAACAAGTAACCATTATTTGCAGCATGTATAAATCTAGGTTGACATTTTTCACTGTTAATTCATGTACATTCATATTACATTAACTAATGATAATTTACTTACAAGGTTAAAAATGTATCTTTCAAAGTGTTGGGTTTGGTTAGCGTTTTTAACATGTTTAATTCTCTTATTCTCGCAAAGGCTGCATTTATTTGATCCATACATATTATTGCAATTTATAATAAGTTTTCTATTTTAATAGATTGTCATGTCTTCAGTGTCACGTGATCCAAGGATAGAAATCATTCTAATATACTGATTTTAGAAACATTTCTTATTATTGTCAGTGTTGAAAACAGTTGTGCTGTTTAATATTTTTGTTATAACCGTTATGCATTTTTTTCAGAATTTTTTGATGAATGCAACGTTCAAAAGAGCGACATATATTGAAAAATATAAATCATTTGTAGCATTAATGTCACTTTTGATCAATTCCTTGGGTCCTTTCTGAATAAAATAATACATTTCTTTCAAAAAATGTCCTTATCCTAAACATTTGAATGGTGATGTATCTAGAAAAAAAGAACAAGGGTTGTATAAGTATCGTTCACTGTTAGCTCATGATACCTAAAGCATTAAGCTTATCAAATTAAAGTGTTACTAAAATGTCATTTATCACTTTGTTTCGCTGTATTTACATATGGAATCTGTTAATATCAGATTTCTTTTTTTATCTCAATGTTTCTATTGATGTTGTGTTGAGGGATAGAGTATAAGAGATTGCAGGTCGAAGTGCTTGTTCTAATTTTAGTGCAGTGTTGTAGTAGAAAGTGGATTGTGTGGGAGAATATGTACGAATGCACTACAACTTTAATGTATACAATAATGGTTAACATTTTAATTGACTTTTTCAGTTTTTCATATTTTACCACGTTATGTAATGGGTGTGAGCAGCAAAGCTATCAAATTTACACCATTTCCTAACCATACCCAACAACACAAAATGTGTCAGACATCACTGAAAAGTGTTGCTACAAAGTGTCACAATTGCATCAAATCGCAACATTTCGATGTTTAATAAACTGTTATGCAACCAATAAAGTTTGACTATGGAGAAAAAATAGAAACCAAGCGACTGATGAAGTGTCCCGTCACTCAAATTAACACGGAAGAGTTGATTCATGGATGCAAACTGATTGTGCATCCCCTAAAGACAACTACACATCCGAGGAATTAAATAAACTGTGTTTCTCTCCAGGTGAGGCGTTCCACTCGAACGATCACCACCAAGCTGCAGACCTGTCAGTGCCGCCCAACAGTCCAACGGGTCTCTCGTCCCAGCATTCCTCGCTGCTGCCTCCCAAACAAAACTCCAGTCAGCATGTTCACGTCAACTCCACTAGTCCGGTGCTGCCTTCGCACGCTCCGTTCTCTCCGTTGGTACCAAACATGCATGCTCCCGCAGCCAAGCACTCGAGTGGGGCGGACAGTCCAGTGGCTCTTCACAAGCCCAGCGCCTGCAAGAATTCCCACATTCCCGCTGTTAGCACACAACACGGCAAGCTCAGCAACTCGCTCGTAGGCTGCAGTCACCCTTGCAACGGACACAGTAACGGCAGCCCTGTCGTCTCTTCCAATACTGGCCATCTGACATCTGGGGCATGCAGGTGAGCATCGGTGGTTCACTTAACTTTGCTGAAAATATCGATTTATTCATTTTCATTTGCTTTAATCTATCCCAGGAATCAATCAAAAGTCTATGCCGTTTTCAAAACTTCACTTAACATTATTTGTAGTGCGCCTCCCATCCAATAAATCAAAATAAACTTTGTGTTTTTTGTTACTTTTGAAATAAAACAAACTCTCAGCATTAAGATCTGTCAATGCTATTATGAAATTCAAAAAATAAATGTCGTTTTGGCAACCTTTAATGTGGCGTGACAGATCGCTGTAGAGCCGCCACAGTGATCACCTCTTCCTACTAACTATATCATGAAATAAACCTGAACAAACATCAGAAGGTGTGTTAAAAGATACGGTACAACTCAACTGAAAAGTCTCATGTGATCACGCAATTAGTGTTTCAACCGTAGAGACGCCAATAAAACGGCTTGCAAGCAATGTTATAAAATGTCACATTTACCTCAGAGAAGCTCTTGAGCATTTTGATAAATCTATGCATTGAATTACATATTAATGTAATTTTTACTTAAATATATTTATGTATGTTTGAATAAATCGATTGTTAAAAACTGTGCTGTCTTAAAAAGCAGTTATTTGTTTGTTTTAAAAAAAGAAATGGAGTTTTTGTTATAAATTTGTTATTGTAAAAAACTTCTTATGTACAAGTTTAATCCTTAATATTACAGTAATGAACTCTGTATCGTTTACAGCTTTAGTTGATTGACATCTTTGTTTTCCTTGACTTTTACTGTACTTGATGTATATTGATTCCAAATGAATCTGTATCAAATTGAATCAAGATCAGAACTGAATCGAATCAAGAACACTTGTCTATTGGTGTTAAGTTGTTGTTCCGTTTGAGCAGGGACCAGGCATGTAAAGGGCACAAGTTGCCCAACGGGTCATTGTGTCACGCTCCGCCCTGTGAGCTTGAAGAAGGAGATGATGAGGACAGCAGCTCGGAGCGCAGTTCCTGTGCTTCCTCTTCCAACAATCAGAAGGACGGGAAATACTGTGACTGTTGCTACTGCGAGTTCTTCGGCCACAACGCGGTACTGTTTTCCTAACGCTCTGTTTTTAATGTTTTGACATTGCTAACATATTATGTTTGTACTCTGTCTACTATAAATAAAAAGATTGGTCTTCACCTTTTCAGCCTCCGGCTGCCCCCACCAGTCGGAACTATGCTGAGATCAGGGAGAAGCTTCGGTCCAGACTGACCCGCCGTAAAGAAGAAGTTCCTCAGAGGCAGGATCTGGACCCGGCAACGCCGAGTGCCATAGACCATCGAGATGTGGACGAACTTCTGGACTTCATCAACAGCACAGAGCCCAAGCCCACCAACAGTGCCAAGGCTGCAAAACGGGCACGGCACAAACAGAAGAAAAAGGTACAGTGTGTTCCAGTAAATGTGTTGCTATGCTATTCCAAAATATGCTACATATAGAATATAACAGATTACACCTTGTTCTCTTGAAAAATAAGATTTACCATCACAGAAATAAATGGCATTTAAAAAATATTTAAAATTTAATATATAAAAAAATATAAAAAAAAAAATTCATTTATTTCTTTTAAGAATGCGGAAACTACTTTGTGTGTGTGTGCACTTGAATTATGTGCTTAAAAATATAAATATTTTAAACTTCTGTTACTGATTTCTAACTGGCTTCTGTTTCCAGGTTGTATCTTTGAAGCTCTGGCTTTTTTGATTTCCAGAAATAGTTTTTTTAAGCCATTTTGCCAGTTGAAGTCTTTATGCAAATGCAGCATTTAATCTTCCAACTTTATTTTAAAACTGAATGATTTCTCAACCTTGTTGAACAGGAGAAGGAGAGGGCTCTCCAGGGCAGCGTTGAGGCAGCCAGCAGTGAACCCCGTTCTGCATCTCCCCCCGATCCCGTAGACGATTCGACTCGAGATGGGGAAACGAATAGATTGTTGGAGTGGCCTCAGCTAGAGTTGGAGCGAGTGAACAGTTTCCTGACCAGCCGTCTGGAGGAGATCAAAAACACCATAAAAGACTCCATCCGTGCCTCCTTCAGCATGTACGACCTCAACCTGGACGTCAACGACTTCCCGAAGAAGGCGGCAACACTGGAAGGAAACCATCTGCTGTCTCACCTCAACGGATCTTCTGATCTGCAGCAGATAGACTTGGATCTGGCGCCGCTCTCGCTGAGGAACTTCAAGAGAGACCTAGACATAGTGAACGGTTGGGAGGACACCACCACTGCAGCCAAAGACATCCAGAGGCTCCACTCCACACCCAGTCTTTCCAAGCTCATCCGCGTTCGATCACCAGAACGAAGCCCAGCCACGGGGTCTGAGTCCATCCAGCCTGGCACCACGTCTGCTGCCAAACCCAACGATGCAGTTCCTGAAACCAAGAATTCAACTGCAGCCGGATCCAAGACGAAGAAGGGTAAGAAACAGCAGAATCAGCGGCACCAGGACCAGGCGATTCTAGAGCAGGTGACCACTTCGAAAGCAGCAAAAACTGAGATGCACAAAGCGCAGGAAACAAGGGCAGCTGATTCAGATAAGAGCAACAGAGGTGGATCCAAACAGAACCACCAGAATCAGCAGCAGACAGACTCGCAGAAAACAGGAAATAAGAGAGCAGAAGAGGTCAAAGCTTGCAAGCAGTCGTCCAACGGAGCCTCAAACGGTCACCATAATACAGGGTCTAACGTTCAGAGGGGGAAGAACGAACTCTTAGACACACGTGACATAGATAATAAAACCATCTCCAACTCACTCAGTTCACAGCAGCAAGCACAGCAACCGAAGGGAAAGACTAAAAATAAGAACAAAAACAAGACGGAAAAGTCAAATAACACAATCGGTAAGTGACATTTGGGAAATTGCAAGTTGCTCCGATCTTCTAGGTCTGTTTAACCATCTTTATTTTGACAATTTTCAGCTCTTCATTGCTTTTCACCCCCTTTATCTCTTATAGATGATGTGTTCCTTCCCAAAGATGTTGACCCTACGGAAATGGATGAGATTGATCGTGAGGTTGAATATTTCAAAAGGTAAAGCCCAATCGTTACCAAAGACAAAGTGCTCTTGTTTGTTAGCAGTGTTTCCTAAGGCTTGCGTTATTATTATTGTTGCACAATACAGAAGTTTAGTTAGATTTTGTTTTTATAAATGTACATCTGCTCTAATATGGTGATCAGAAACAACTCTAGGTACACTACAGTCCAAAAGTATATTTTATTCAGCATTAAATTTATCAAACGTTACAGTAAAGACATTTTATAATGTTACAAAAGCTGTATATTTCAAATAAATTATGTTCTTTTTAACTTCCTATTCATCAATGAATCCTGAAAAAATGCTTCAGTCAACAAAAATGTTAAGCGCACAACTGTTTTCAACATTGATGATCGTAATAAGAAAAGTTTCTTGAGCATCAAATCGTCATATTAGAATGATTTCTGAAGGTTCATGTGACACTGAAGACTGGGGTAATGATACTGAATATTCAACACTGCCATTACAGGAATAAGAGAAAACTGTTATTTCACAGTATTACTGTTTTATGCAAATTAGAACATATCTGATGCTTAATGTACAGTTATGCAAAGTGGGATTTTGCCTTTTTTCCAATGAGATTTCACTGTCAGTGGGGCACCAAGTGCAGATATAGCAACAAAGATCTTGATAGGAAACCAAACTTCCTGGTGCTCAAAGCTACGACACCAACTCAGATTTACACGGGAAATATATTGTTAGTCGCTTTATTGAACCGGAGTGTCACAGAGATGTAAAAGTCACAAGTTGCTTTTTAATTTCCCCTTTTTTTCCCCCTAGGTTTTGCCTCGACTCTGCTAAACAAACCCGACAGAAGGTGGCTGTGAACTGGTCCAATTTCAGCCTCAAAAAGATGCCCTCAAATGCAGCTCAGTAACAGATGCGTGATGGTAAACAGACTCCCCTTCGCCCCCAGCAAGACTGTACTAAAAACCAGTTTGGCCTTTGGTTACTGTACTTAAACACTCAATTGGCCTAAGGTTGCTCCCTCTCACAGCCCTTTCTGCCTCTATGCCACGGGACCTTGATTTTTGACCACCAGTCATCAAACATGTTTTCGTCGTACCTGTAGTTCGCGGGGGATTACACTGCACCCTGACCTCAGTCCGAAAACCTGCATCTTGTCATCGCATAAGTCGCTAAAACGCATTCGGGTACTGATCCAGTTCATCTATATGCTTTATATGTCGTATGTACACAGTTATTTTACAATAAAAATGTTTTAAATTTGTAACAATGGCGCGGTTTGACCCATTTTAAAAGGTACTTCACTTGCAAATCACCATCATGCATTTTTGCAGACGCCACTCACCTTGCAGATATACTGTAGTCTTAGAATAGATGCAAAAAATGTGGGGTTTTTAATACAAAATTCAAATTGCTGTATCGTGTCTGATTGTCATTATGGAGGTAAAAAGGCAGCAAAGACTGTTGTGTTCACTGATGTGTTTTAGTTTGTAGTTTGTCCATGTGAAATACAAAGATCTGGATAGACTATACCACACCTACGTCATTTCACAGTCGACTTTGAAAAGCCGAGACGGTTAATATGCACCAAAAGTGAACCGTGCACATGGATTTTGTTGTCCTTTTAGAAGAACAACGAGAACGTCAGCACCTATGCTTACAATGTATGACGTGTGAAACTTTGGTTTTAATACTTTGGACATTTTCAAGAAAAGAAAAAGGAATCAACACTAAAAAGAAACTGACCCTTTTAAAGACCTGTATCCGTTGAGTCGATTTTATACACAAATTCAAAGGTTGAGCAGATGAGCTACATTTCCTTTGCATGATGAGTAAAACTGACAAGTATAGGCTACTACAAACCTCTCCCATCTTCTTTAACACTGTATGAAATGCTGTTCAAAACTGACTTTTGGCAATATTCCCTGATGATGGTATTGTCCCTTCTGATCCTCCCATGTGGTGGTTTGGATATAGTTCTGTGCTGTGACCACGTTCTTGTTGTGAGTTTCAGTTTGTAGTTGGTTCTCCAGCAGTGCACCCTTGTTTTGGCTGCATGACCTCATTTTGTTCATCACAGACACCTGCAGTAGTTCTGCTCGTGCAGTTTCAGTCCACTGACGCGTTACAAGTTCAGACCTGTTTTCACTCGTTACATTTGCAGTCAAGGACTTTTCATCATGATTTAAGATTCTCAATCAGTGGTACGGCGCTTGTAACATCCGGTTGACCTTTCCATAGCTTTGTATGTCTGCATCATATTTTTTTTTTACTGAACCCCTTCTGGTAAAAATCCCAACTACAGATATGACATTATGTTGAAAATTAGGGTCTCTGGGTTTATGATAGTCTGAATCTCCTTTGAAGGACTGAGATCTCTTGAGAAATGTTTTGAGTTTTTGTTTTCATATTTTTCCGACATCTTTGACTCTGTCCAGGTTATATTCATCTAGAAAACATTATCTTAAAACATTTGGAATGTAGATTTATACTATACCATTAATGGCCAAGTGTATGTTGGCTTTCTGTTTTATTTTGTTGTTTTTTATTATTATAATTATTATTATTATTATTCACTTTTGATACTGTGAAAATCTTTCATGCCGAAAGATTAAAACATGACAGTTTTGAGAAAAAATAAGTGTTGTGTTTGCTTTCTAAACTTATATGTTTGTACCTGTTGTTTGTTAATATAAGAAATTGACAAGTATAATAAAAAAAAGGAAATAATTTGGAACATTGCAGTTCCAAATTAAAGTTATTGACCTTGGAGTTGTTTTCAAGGTAACGTAAAAAAAGAAAACTCCCTTTCGTTTAAAACCGTGCGAATTTAAGGAGATTTTAGGCAGAATATTTGTAATGTGAATGATTAATGTTGACCGAGACTGTCATTCTGAGTAATATTTCCTTATGTGTTCCACAGAAGAACGAAAGTTATACGCGTGTGAAGCAACATTATACTGCAAAATATGGACGATCCGAAACTTTCGTTTCGTTTAGTCCCTTTCGGGCCACCGTAGTTCACGTGACCTGCTTGCCACTTGTCTGCTGCGTATTAGCAACGTAGCGTGCTAGCGAGTATAAACACTACTTGATGGAGATGTAATGTAACATTTATCTTATATTTGTTTGCGAAATATCATTGCTAAATTGTAGTATTAAAGCCAATAACGTCGAGCATCATGGACACCGAAAGCCGACCAAAAAAGGTGAGTACTAGTATGTAAATAAATACGTCTTAATAAAGTAAACAGACTCGAGGTTCACATTCACAGCATTAAATATGTGATTAACAGTATATCGTATAGATTTTTTCCCGTCATTATAAAATGACGTGTTAATGTGTGCTTATCTTTTGATAAAATAATGATTTAATCTGTTTACGTTTACTCTCGTTTAGTTTAAGCACTAAAACGAAGACCATGTGTGCTGAGCTGCTTTATAACGTTATGTGATGCTGTGTGACGTGTAACGTTTGTAGTTTGAATGAAATGTAATGCTGTGTGACTTTTGTAATTGTTAGAGAAACTACTCTGAGAAGTCTGGATCAGAGGGATCAGAGGATGACGACTATGTGCCTTATGTTCCTGTTAAGATTAGAAAACAACAGATGGTAAGCAATCTCTGCTTCAGCATGGTCATTGATTGCCATGGGAAATGTGTTTTAGTGTTCTGTGGTTTACTGCCACTGTCTTTGTTATTTGCTTTGTGGAGCCGTGGTTCTTGACCATGTCTCATTCTTTTGCTGTGACCCTCAGCTTCAGAAGGTCATGCGTCTGCGTGGGAAAGGGCTCACGGAAGAGGAACAGAAAGACAGTGGTGGAGAGCAGAAGGATGAGGATGAGGGTCTGGGCCCTAGATCCAATGTCAGTCTACTGGACCAGCACCAACACCTCAAGGAGAAAGCTGAAGGTCTTTACACCCTCCCCTGTGCTTCATTACTTGCTTACAGTCTGATGTTGTGGTTCTCAACATTTTTGACTTGAAGGCCTCCCTCTAACTAATACAAAATTTGAAACCTCGCTTTTTCATATAATATGAATAAATATACACACACACGCACACATATATAAAATATTAAAATAGTTAAAATTTTTATATTAAAATTTGCACTAAATGTTTTATTTATTTGTACTTTTTTACACAAACAAAGAGATAAAACCATATATATATATATATATATATATATATATATATATATATATATATATATATATATATATATATATAATATATATACACACACACACAATTTCTTTTAATACACATTCTTATAATACACACACACACAAAATCCTTTTATTTCCAGGCCTAAATTACATTTTTAATCCATAAATTTCACACACTCAGCTTAAAAAAAGCAAAAAATTGTGATTAAAAACTAACTTTTCTGAAGGTATCTACCTAAACATAATTAATTTAATAACTTAAAAACTATATACCTCAATGGAAAGTTGAATATAATATTAATACATATACACATGCATGCACACACATACATATGTGTGTGTGCATGCATGTGTATATGCATGTATGTATATATATGTGTGTGTATGCTGTATGCGTGCACATGTATATATGTTTGTGTGTGTATATTTGCTGCATGCATAAATAAATACATATATATGCCTGTCTATATTTATTAATGCAATATTTAATGAAAAAGCAAGCGAACCTTCAACTTTCAGTTGAGGTACCGGTATATAGTTTTTGAGGTATTAAATTGATTTATTTATTTTGTTTAGAGAGATACTGTATCTATATACTATATAAACTAAGTTTATATTTCAATAAAAAAGGTAACTTAAATTATACTTGTAGTATAGTTTCAAAAGTGGTCTCTTTACGTGTTTTTTACGTAATTGTTATTCTCAATTCTTACATTAATCATTGTAGCTCGAAAGGAGTCTGCCAAGGAGAAACAGTTGAAAGAGGAAGAAAAAATTCTGGAAAGCGTGGCTGAAGGCAGAGGTAAGTTAAAACAATTTTTTTTCTCCAGATTCTTACATTTTTGTAAGAAGTACTTATCGTTATAAACCTGCATCTTTCAATACCTTTGTCAGCTTTAATGTCTGTGAAGGAAATGGCCAAAGGAATCACGTACGAAGAACCAATAAAAACAAGGTGAGTTGCCTTGTACTCTCCATTAATTTAAGACGACATCAAATCATTTCTGATATTCTCTTCAGCTGGAATGCACCACGTTACATTCTCGGCATGCCGCCAGCACGGCATGAACGCGTGCGGAAGAAGTTCCATATTCTTGTTGAAGGTGAAGGCATTCCTCCACCCATTAAGAGCTTCAGAGAGATGAAGCTTCCTCAGGGTAAGATCCATCTCACCTATTTTACATGCAGCACCTCACTCACAGCTTCACACTAATGGCCCGCTCTTAACTTTAATGGTCTTTGCAGCCATCCTGAAAGGACTGAAGAAGAAAGGAATCGTTCACCCAACACCCATTCAGATTCAGGGGATACCGACCATGTGAGTTGCATGTGGGGCTGTTTAGCTTGGGCGATATTCAATCCCGATCATACATTGTCAGGGGGCTTTAGATGGTTTTAGCTCTTTGTTTGTTGCAAAAAAAAAAGTATTAAAAAATAATATTTAGTGTGAATTGTTATGAAAAATTTAATTATTTTAATATTATATGTGTGTGTTAAAAAAGTGTGTATATGTGTGTGTACATACATACCTGCACACACACATATATATATATATGTGTGTATGTGTGTATATGTATATATATATATATATATATATATATATATATATATGTATATATATGTATGTGTGTGTACACACACATATACACACTTTTTAACACAATATATGCATTTCAAAATATTAATTCTGTTGTTATATAAACTTAATATTGAAATATTTCTGTTTGTTTAGTCTCTATGGCAGGGACATGATTGGCATTGCCTTCACTGGCTCAGGGAAAACACTGGTTTTCACGCTGCCCATCATTATGTTTTGTCTGGAGCAGGAGAAACGGCTACCCTTCTGTAAGAGAGAAGGACCCTATGGCCTCATCATTTGCCCTTCTGTAAGCCCACTCTGTCTCTCACACGTCCTGTGTCCTCTGCTGGAAATACAGTGGGAAAATGAGAATCAGATTACCTATATGTATCAATATCTCACAATATAAATCATTAGTCAAGAGTCAAATGTCAACAGTATGTTAATTTATATTGTATGTCTTTGTCTTCGCCTGTAGAGGGAGCTGGCGAGGCAGACACACAGTATCATTGAATATTACTGTAAACTCCTAGAGGATGAAGGGGCTCCTCAGTTACGCTGTGCGCTGTGTATTGGGGGCATGTCCGTCAAAGATCAGATGGAGGTGGTGAAGCAGTAAGTCAAATTTTTTAAATGTATACCTCATGAAAAAGGACCAGGGCGTCATGCTGGGTCTTTATTTGGATGCTGATTGATTTCGAGACTTATGAATGGTTGTGGGATTGTAGTGGGGTGCACATGATGGTGGCCACTCCTGGCAGACTGATGGACCTGCTGAACAAGAAGATGGTGAGTCTGGATATCTGCCGCTATCTGGCTCTAGATGAGGCGGACAGGATGATTGACATGGGTTTTGAGGAGGACATTAGGACCATCTTCTCTTACTTTAAGGTACTTTTCTGCACATCTCATGATTAGGCAACCTTATTAAAGAACGTTCAGTCAGTAAATGTAGTGAAAGTTCACTTCTACTTTCAATGTTGTCCTGAAAATGTAGTAGTTTTATCATCAATGCTAATTCCACAAGGATAAGTGTTTTTTGCCCAATGTTTTGGTCCGCTTTAGGGTCAGAGACAAACGCTGCTCTTTAGTGCCACTATGCCCAAGAAGATCCAGAACTTTGCCAAAAGCGCTTTAGTGAAACCCATCACTATTAATGTGGGCAGAGCTGGAGCTGCAAGCTTGGACGTCATCCAGGTAAGACATTACATTCATGCATTATTCTTTTCTGTATGTTCCATTCAAACCTTTCACTTGTTTTGTGAGCTTTGCCAAGTTGAATTTTGAGTGGGATAATCCATCCAAAAGCTTAAAATTCTACATACATTCCATTTACAAACTACCATTGTAATGGAAGTAATTGGGAACCAGCGTTCTTCAAAATATCATCCTTGACGTTCTACAGAAAAAAGAAGTGCATACAGATTTGTAATGACAAGAGGATGACTAATGTATATCATACATTCAAAATTATGTATATCATACATTCAAAATACTACCATTCAAAATTTGTTGTTTTTTGAAGAAATTTATTTTATTCAGCAAAGATGTATTACATTTATCAAATGTGAAAAAGGCATTTAAAGTGTTACAAAATATTTATATTTAAAATTTCATCAAAGTTCATGAAAAAAAAGGAAAATAATTGCTGATCTCTTTTTGACATTTGGTAATGACCAGCAGATCAGCATAATTAGACTGATTTCTGAAGGACTGGAGTAATGATGCTGAAAATTCAGCTTGGCCGTCAGAGGGTTATTATTACATTTTAAAATATAAAATGGGAAAACTGATATTTTGTACTTTAACAATATTACAGTTTGTGCTGTATTTGATCACATAAATGCAGCTTGGTTGAGCACTAGAGACTTCTTTCAAAAACATAAAAAAATATCCTGTATACATCCTCACTTTAATTGGTGTGTTTTAGGAAGTGGAGTATGTCAAAGAGGAGGCCAAAATGGTTTATCTCCTGGAGTGTCTTCAGAAGACCCCGCCTCCGGTATGTAGCCTCTCGTTCTCTCCACACCACATCTGAGAACCCCACATTATCTCTACTAAAGGTCATGCTTCTTGTCTTAGGTATTAATCTTTGCGGAGAAGAAAGCAGACGTAGATGCCATACACGAGTATCTTCTGCTGAAAGGTGTGGAGGCGGTGGCTATTCACGGAGGAAAAGGTACCAAATCATCCATCTCAATCTGCTTGTAAAGCACACGCCATCAATCAGCGGCATGCATGCTGGCTCCTCCAGCTACAGACACTCTGCACCGGGTTTCGGTTTCTGCTACAGTGTGGCTCCCATCACAACATTGTGATGAATATGCTTAACCACTTGATCAAGTTGCTCACTTGATACTGTCCATGTGCACTAACTAATGCTCTTCATGTTACCTAAAATATCTAATATTCTGTTATTTGTGACTGTTCAGCACAAAAGGAAACCGTTTAGCCGCACACTCTTCAGTTAATTCCAATTGTGCTTTTTAGACCAAGAGGAGAGAACGAAAGCCATTGAGGCATTCAAAGAGGGGAAGAAAGATGTCTTAGTGGCTACTGATGTCGCTTCAAAGGGTCTGGATTTCCCAGCGATCCAGCATGTAGTCAATTATGACATGCCAGAGGAGATTGAGAACTACGGTAGGTGTTCAGAAGATTGTTAAAAGCATTGCATTAAAAAGAATTATGCATGCATGTGTATATATACACACATACATGCATACACACATACACATGTATATACACATACACACACTATATATATACATTATATATACATACACACACACACACACATACACATGTATATATACACACACACACTATATATATACATACACACATATATACACACACACATACATATATATATATATATATATATATATACAAAAAAATATCAAGTGACATGAAAAGACATGTTTCAAAATTTCAAATAAATGTTCTTTTTTTACCTTTCTATTCATCAAAAATGAATAGAAAATTCATCATTTGTCACAGAAAACCATATCTATTAGAACAGAAAAGCAATGATATTATAATATATTATTTCAGTTGTTATCAAAATGTCAAAACAACTGCCATTTATTGTGAATATAATACAAGTAATAACATTTATATTGAAATGTATCCCGTTTTTTTTTCCTACAGTCCACAGAATAGGCAGAACAGGTCGTTCTGGAAAGACTGGAATAGCCACAACATTTATCAACAAAGGATGTGGTAAGTTTTTTTTTTTTTTTTTTTTTTTTTTATAGACTAATCTTTTATATCTATTTTTCCACTTTCATTTCTCCTTATAGTGTAATTTCTTCCAAAATAAAATGACCATAAACAATGAATAATTATTTCAAAGGCTATTCTATATATAGATGTAACTGAGCATCGAAACACTTGTTTTTTTATCACAGATGAGTCTGTGCTGATGGATCTGAAAGCTCTTTTGGTTGAAGCCAAACAGAAGGTTCCTCCTGTACTGCAGGTCCTCCAAACGGGAGACGAGACCATGCTGGATATTGGAGGTACAAATTATATACTTATTGCTGAAACAAGATTATATAGCCAGTTAAGCTCATAACTAACATTGTTGCAACATTTGCTTGATTGTGCAAAGAATCTCAAATGCAAAGACATTTTTAACTTCTGCTTTTTTGTTTTAGGAGAGAGAGGCTGTACATTTTGTGGCGGTTTGGGACACAGGATCACAGATTGTCCCAAGTTGGAGGCCATGCAGACAAAACAGGTCACCAATATTGGCCGCAAAGACTATCTGGCCAACAGCTCCATGGATTTTTAATGCTGTTTACATCAAGAGAGGCTTCGGTGTCGTGTTTTGTCATTTTGTACAAAATGTATTATTCATGGAACTGTACATTTTGTTTTTTTATTATTTTAATTTCAGTGAACCTTTTGTATGTTGCAAAATACAATACAAAAATAGCTTTGTGCAAGTAAAAATATATTAAAGTTAGATTTAAGCAGGTTTTGCTGCATATTAGTGTTATGTAATAATGTGACAAGTGTTAGTGTTTATCAGAAATGGGCTCAGATATGTTAGTGTAAATGTATAACGTCAATTCAAACTGTTTTTGTTTTATGATGCAAACTGTATTAAAAGTCTTCTTTGAGGTTCCTCCGAGTATCTAATTACATCTCTTTGCAACTTCCTGTTTGTGACCAAGCATTGTTACTAAAGCAGCATGTCGATGTAAAGTTCTCAGCTTTTGTAGGAAACCAATGCAGACCATTTTTAGGTCCCTTTGTGGTGAATGACGTGGCCCCTACCCACACAGAAGCTTGGTCACTATCAAATTTAGCATCATACACTCTCTCTGTTTTGTCACCTTCTGTACAAAATAAAGGAACTGGAGCGTTTTGAGACAAACAAGCACAATGGACGTAATCTTTAAAGAAGGACCACTTTTTTTGCAGGGTGTCAAGTTTGGGAAGGTAATGTTATTCATTGCAAGTTATTATTTAACACGTTTCAAGGTGGGAATTTTGAGGCTTTCATTTTATTATTTTAATCTTGGTACTTGTGCGATTAATATTTGATGTGCTAGTTTTTATGCATTTTTATTATTACAATTATATTTCTTATATTAATATTACCTCAAGTGATGAAAAATAATTTACTCTTGCCCTCGTTTCTTTTATTTAGAATTTTTTTTTTGTGAAATTTAAAAAAAATATCAGTGATTTTGTTCATACAGTGTAAGCGAATGGACTCTATTGTTCTTTGGTTCCCAGAATTCTTCAAAATGTTTTTGTAATCTGGAGAAGAGAAAGTCATACAGGTTTAGAATGGCATGAGTAAATAACAATTCTAATTTTTAGATGAACTGCTCCTTTAACTACAATTTATTACATAGGAAGTAATGATCTCCATGTAGGAAAATCATTGCTAATCACAGTTATAACAGTATTAAAACATCACTTTAATTATTTACAACTAGCCTTGGGAATTATAGGTGGTCAGAAATCTTCAACCGTACATTATTAATATAGAAAGGAAACAGCAGCTGGTTAAGCACCTGAGGTGTTTCCATCTTCATGGTAGCATTTAACGGCTATGAATCATGCATAGGAGATAAAACGAAGGAACTTTTCAGAACTACTACTGCCGCCTCTGGCATGTTCTCCCAGATACTAACCAGTCCCAGTGGAGGAGTGCTGAACCAGACAGTCTGATATTAAACCCTTCTGAGTTAGGCCACAAAATAAATCCTTTTCTTTACTCCTGGCTTTGCCTCAATTGAAACATTCCCCTTGTTCCCACAGAAGATATGGAGGAAATCCTGGCTGGTTCTGTTTGAGCCCAGCCCTGCAGGGATCGGTCGCATGGAGCTGTACGACATGCGTGATGTAGGGGGTCTGAAAGGGTTTGCCATTGCGAGGTCTGCGGCACTCAGGAAGATGGACAAGCGTGTGATCCGCCTTACAGACTGTCTGAGCATCACCCCGGCCCCGGGAGAGAGCTGTCCCACGGATTGCTCTGCCTTCTTTTTAAACACAACCTCATGCACCTACACCATCGCTGCTCCCACCCACGAGGACTGGATCTCTGTTCTGTGCCAGGTTGCATTTCAGGTATGATGATTTTGCAAAGTACATTGTGTTCTTGATAGCTGACTAATGTTTGATCCATGTCCTTAACCAAACAGTGCTTAAAAGTGTACAAACATCTTGCAAAACAAAAAAAGTTAATTATTTTAATAAAATAAGAGGGATCATACAAAATGCATGGTATTTCATGTTTACTGCTGTCCACAAGACAAAAAAAAAACTGCTTTATAAAAATGACCCCGTTGAAAATTTTACATACCCTTGATTTTTGAGTCCCTTGTTTGTCCTGAGCAGTTAAACTGCCCAGTGTTCTTCAGAAAAATCACCAAATCTTCATTTTTCAGCATCTTTTTGCATATTTGAGCCCTGAAGAACCTGAAGGATTTGAACTGCT
Organism: Rhodeus uyekii; assembly: GCA_037043235.1. Classification (NCBI taxonomy): domain Eukaryota; kingdom Metazoa; phylum Chordata; class Actinopteri; order Cypriniformes; family Acheilognathidae; genus Rhodeus; species Rhodeus uyekii. Next base: position 616,390 of record JAWRVZ010000141.1, read on the forward strand.
CAGGACAAACAAGAGACTCAAGAACAACCATCATAAAACAAAAACTAAAAACAGTCATGGATATATTTTTTTATAAATAACTCAACTTTGACAAGAATTTTTAAGTTCAAACACTTTAGACTACCTTTAGAATTTAAGAACTGTTAGTCATTAGATAAAAGTATTAAGTTGACTTTAATTGGAGCGAATTAGTGTAGTTATCTTAGATAGTTGAGCGTAATAGATTACCTTATTTTTATTTGTAAGCTCTTTTTTTCTTTTTTTACAGTATTCTGTTAAAATCAAAGGTAAATAGTTAATAACTACAAACAAGATCTAGGAACATATTTTTGGATCCAGTCTTTCTTATGATCCAGATTTCCTGTAGCTCAATCAGTAGAGCATTGGTGTTTACAACGCAAAGGTCATGGGTTTGATCCCAGGGAATGCAAGAACTGATACAATGTGTTTCTTGAATGCAATGTAAGTCGCTTTGTATAAAAGTGTCTGCCAAATGCATAAATGTAAAATGTAAATGTCTCCGCTTTGATCCTTTCACATATCCAAAATCAACCAACTCTTCGACATAAGCAAGAGAAGAAGTCTTGGTAAATCCAAGCAATTTATTTGAATGATTTTAGTTGCATCTTTCTCGCTATGCCAAGCCTTCATAAAGCAGGTCGTAATTAGATAAAAAATAAAAGTGAGATTTTTGAGGTACATCTTCACTTAACAGCTCATCCGTCACAGAGGAAGTGTTGATAACCACACCTTTGAGTTTATGATTGCTCAAGACAGTTATTTTCAAAGAATGATAGCATAAAAAAAGAGGAATTACTAATGTACATTATCAACTGCCTTTTTTTTTTTAGAGGACCCGAGGAACTGAAGATGTCAGGAACGTCCAGAAAGATAAATGCATGCCACTGGCTGACAACGAACTGTATTCCACCTGGGGAGCAGGTGAGACTGGGCTCAGAAAATACACTTCTCTGCAAGCAAAGCCTGATCCAGAACCATGATAACGATTATCTGTTACAAACTGTTTGTTGCAGTTGAGCAAGAGAGTGTGTTTTTTTGTGATGATGATGATGATGATGCAAATGTACTTCTATTGTCATTTCCCTGGGCTTTTATTGAGGTCAGTGGTCCTTTATCTGTATAGGTCCAAAATAATAAGAACTCAGAATTAGTCACTCTTACGCATATTGAACAGAGACTACTATTAGGGTTGAAAACATTAGGGTAAAAAAGTAATTGAATGACATGATGATTAATGAATCAAATTATTCACAACTAATGGCGTAGATCAGTATATTTGAGGAGAAAGTTCAAATACGTTATTGTGACATTGTTTTTATTTCCTTATCTGCGAACGTTAATTGTCATCAGTCTGAGTTCTTGTCTTTTCATTGTTGGTTTCTGTATTCATGCCGATGGCCGTCTTTGGTGTTGCATCACATCTTGCTGTTGATTTCAGCATCCTGATAAAACACATTTAGAAGTAGTCTGGCGAGAAAGCCTTGCAGGTCTTTTTTTATTCATTTGTAAATGTTGTTTATTTAAACCATTTTGGAATCTACCTTCCTCTTTCTCATCAATACGTATTGCACATGCCATGCCTAATTTTTTATATTTTTAGTCAAGTCACCTTTATTGATATAGTGCTTTTTTCAATGCAGGTTTACAGACATAACAGGAAAACAATGTAACAAAGTTTGTTTTGGCTGTACAGAAGAGCAGGTCAATCAATAATATTGATGAATATTAAGTGCTAAGTGTCCCCAGATGTATTAAAATGCTCAGCCAGAGGATGTGCTTTAAAAAAAGTTCCTTGTTATATTGTTTATATCATAATCATGCACTGCTTGTTTGTTAGCCAGAGTAGAACTGGTCCCCCGACCAGTATTTTTTTTCTTCTCCATTCTATTACCTGCTGGACTTTTGGTTCCTTTCCACTGTCGCCTCTGGCTTGCTTAGTTGGGGATGCTTAACACTTAATATTCATCAATATGATTGATTTTTTTTTTTTTTTATCGGTCATCTTAAATCCATTTTTTAGACACACAGCAACACTGCTGTGGGACTTTAGGTCTATGTGTGCATAAAAGTATGCAAGGTGGAAGGAAGTAAGGGCCCTCTGTACATGATAATCTTTTTTGTAACTCTATCTTAATTGAAGTTTGCTTGCAGTAGCCTGAAGAATGAGTTTTGATAAATATAGAAAACACTTGTACCCATTACCTTTAGTTCTGGAGTGTTGTGTGTGTGTGTGGTTGTGTATATACAGTAGGTATGGAAAGTATTCAAACCACCTTAAATTTTTCACTCTTTGTCATATTGCAGCCATTTGCTAACATCATTTAAGTTCTTTTTTTCTCATTAATGTTCACACAGCATCACATATTGACAGAAAAACACAGAATTGTTGACATTTTTGCAGATTTATTAAAAAAGAAAAACTGAAATATCTCATGGTCCTAAGTATTCAGACCCTTTGTGACACTCATATATTGAACTCAGGTGCTGTCCATTTCTTCTGATCATCCTTGATATGGTTCTACACCTTCATTTGAGTCCAGCTGTGTTTGATTATACTGAATGGACTAGATTAGGAAAGCCACACAGCTGTCTATATAAGACCTTACAGCTCATGTGCATGTCAGAGCAAATGAGAACCATGAGGTCAAAGGAACTGCCTGAAGAGCTCAGAGACAGAATTGTGGCAAGGCACAGATCTGACCAAGGTTACAAAAAAAATTCCATAATCCTTAAATGGAAGACATTTGGCATGACCAGAACCCTTCCTAGAGCTGGCCGTCCGGCCAAACTGAGCTATCGGGGGAGAAGAGCCTTGGTGAAAGAGGTAAAGAAGAACCCAAAGATCACTGTGGCTGAGCCCCAGAGATGCAGTCGGGAGATGGGAGAAAGTTGTAGAAAGTCAACCATCATTGCATCCCTCCACCAGTCAGGGCTTTATGGCAGAGTGGCCCGACGGAAGCCTCTCCTGAAAGCCCGCATGAAAGGGCTTTCATGTGCCGCATCAAGACACATGAAAAAGTCCACATGGAGTTTCCTACTAAATACCTAAAGGACTCCAAGATGGTGAGAAATAAAATTATCTGGTCTGATGAGACCAAGATAGAACTTTTTGGCCTTAATTCTAAGTGGTATGTGTGGATAAAACCAGGCGCTGCTCATCACCTGTCCAATACAGTCCCAACAGTGAAGCATGGTGGTGCAGCATCATGCTGTGTGGGTGTTTTTCAGGGGCAGGACAACTGGTTGCAATCGAGGGAAAGATGAATGTGGCCAAGTACAGGAATATCCTGGATGAAAACCTTCTCCAGATTGCTCAGGACCTCAGACTGGGCCGAAGGTTTACCTTCCAACAAGACAATGACCCTAAGCACACAGCTTCACAATAACTCGTTTGAGCTTAAATGATTTTAGCAAATGGCCGCAATATAACAAAGTGTTAAAAATTGAATACGTCTGAATACTTTCCTTACCCACTGTGTGTGTGTGTGTGTGTGTGTGTGTGTGTGTGTGTGCGCGAGCGTGCGTGCGTGCGTGCGTGTGTGAATGATATAATCAAAAGCGTGGGTAGAATTGGAATAATATCTGACCAGATGTTCTTTATCACTAAATAAAACCCTTCAGGGTGACACAAGTCCCACCTCTGCTTTTGATTCAAGAAATGAGAAAATGTTTTGGTAAAATTGGTTTTGCAGCCTGTTAATGGTTTGGTTTGATGTTTTTATTAATTCCACCCCACAGGCCAGTTCCAGGTGACCGTGAAGAGCACAGATGCATCTCAGAGGTGCGGGATGTCTGGGTCATACCTGCTGTCTTCTGAGAAAGAGGCTATTTGCCTGCTGGACCTCAAGACTGGAGAGGCAATCTACTGCTGGCCCTACAGGCTCCTCCGGAGATTTAACCAAGTCAAGGTGCTTCATGAGGAATGAACATGAATATGATGCGATACATACACACACAGTAATACCTTGAGATACGAGCGTCCAGAGATACGAGTATTTCAAGATACGAGCAAGCCTTCGAGTACATTTTTGCTTTGAGATATGAGTAAATATTTGAGATAGGAGCAGCTTACAGACGTTTATGGGGTAATTGCATATGATCTCCACTAGAGGGCAAAATTGGTTTTACAGCGGGAGGTTACCGGGGGTGACGAGTGATTCAGGAGTATTAAGCTGAGAGCAGCATGAGTTATGTGTGTTCAATAATAATAAATATGAGGTTCTGAGGCTATCCAATACACTACACGGGAAGAAACACTACACTTCTGTATTGTGTTTGCATTATCTACGTTATCCCTCCCTCCTCCTCCTCACATGCCTCCATTAGCCGCAACTATATCGTCTGTCTTGAAGGTAAGAACTCATAATTAAAACCACTTTTTTTAATATCACAGGAATCCTTAAATACTATCATTTTTTTTGTGTGTGTATGTTTCTATAGCAATTAAAAACATGTTTTTCTCATTGTTATTACCACTAATAAAGGAGTTTTTTAGAGGGCCGGAACGAAATTTTTTTCCCCCTGTTATTTCTTATAGGGAAAATGATTTGAGATAAAAGCAATTCGAGTTAGGAGCTCAGCCCTGGAACGGATTATGCTCGTATCTCAAGGCATTACTGTATGTATACATATATAGTAATTATATACATATGGTTTTATAAATACTTTATATAACCAAAAATGTTGAGTAGGAAAAATTGGATTTTTAAAATATTTTTGAAAGAAGTCTCAAACTTGATGTCTCAACTTGTTGTCTTTGCACTGGTCAGATGGAAAACTTCGGGGATGACTGGATGAGTTTTATCTCTCTGAACACAAGTTGTCTGACAACAGCCGGTGCTACACTCAGAGATCTGATCTCACCATCATTGAATCTGTCTGTGGTTACATGAAGAAAAAAACAAATCTATGACAGACTAAATCCAGAAGAACTTCGGCAGTCTCTCCAAGATGCTTGAAGAAACCAACCTCCAAAGCTACCTGGAAAAACTATGTGCATGTGTACTGAGGACAAAAGTTGCAAAAGGGTGGTCACAGTTAATTGATCAATTTATGACATTATTTTGGAAAGCATCCTCACTTTTTTTATACATGTGCCTAAAACGTTTCACAGTACTGTAGCTATGCAGGAAGGTTTCTTAAAATATTTTGGAGATGTTGCCACAGTTCTTCTGGATTAAGTCTGTATTAGTTTGTTCTATTTATTCATGTAACCACAGACAGACAGAGTGATGGTGAGATCAGATGTCTGTGTGGAGCGTTCCGGCTGTTGTCAGACTCCTTGCATTACTGCATTATTACAATTAATGGCAAAATGAATGTTTGGAAATGTAAACAGAGAATTTCCTACTGATACACTACAGCAAAATATAGAAATAAATGGCTTAAAACCCTTTTTTTAAGTAAAAAAATTTACTATGCCTAAGACTTTTACACAGTACTGTGTGTGTATATATACTGTATATATATATATATATATATATATATATAAATATATAATAATTATTGAATTATTCAATTAATTGTTAACTAGTAAGGAGTATTATTAATGATTGAAAATATAAACGTTTTTGAATTTAACCATTTATGTCTTTTAAGGGGGGAATTGTGATCGAGGCTGGTCGTCGCTGTCACACTGGGGAGGGTCAGTTCATTTTCTTATCAAAACAGGGGTCGCAAATACACAGGGCCATTGAGGAGGCCATCATGCACCAGAGTGTCCAAGAACTGCTGGCACAAGCTACTGCTCTTCCACAAGAGTTTGCACCCCAGCCTCCTTCGCCCAGAACCAAACCACAGGACAGACCTGAGGTGAAAATGCTTCCTCCAATTAGTATGAATCCAGAGCGACCGCGCCCAGCATTACAATGCAAATATGGACAGCAAGTACACAAAGCCATTGAGGAGGTACTTGCACACCAGAGTCTACAAGAGCCACCATCCACATCCCTTCCACAAGCCATTCCAACCCCACCACTATCACCAAAACCCAAAACTAAAGGCAATAAGAATTTTCCAGCCAACAAGAATAAGGAAAGCCCTTTCCCATCTGCACTGCAGAAATATGGGCAAACAATACACAGGGTCATGGAAGGAGCTCTTACACATCAAACTGTTCAAGAGCTTATTGCATCATCCAACCCTCCTCAACACCCTCCTCCACTGCCGCCACCCTTACCTAAACTCAAACCACAGGACAGGCCTAATGTTAAAAAGCATCCTCCAGCCAACTTAAATAAAGACCGACCCTGTCCTGCGATACCGCGCCAAAAAATCTCCTTACCAGATCCTCCTCCTCGTGTCAAAAGCCCTGTGAGTAGCCCAGATGACGTTTTGTATTCGACAATATGTCCACAGCCAAAACCAAGAACAATAATGCATCTCCCAAGAGTTTCAACACCTCCCAGTCTACCACAACATTTTGGATTTCACATTAACCCTGATACAGATATAACTGTGGAGAAAGACAATGAATGGAAATCATCATCTTCTGAGAGCAGCGATGAGGAGGCTCCTTACACTAACTGGACTGCTAAGACTCATGCCGAGCCGGATCAACCGAATGTTGAAGATCTGTACAGCAAGGTGAATTTTGCTTCTAAGCGGATGAACAGAGAGACTAAGGACAACGATAGTCCAGAGCCACCAAACGCTTGCCAGCAAACTCATGTGATCACTTCAAGCGAAATTTCTGTCGACTTCAAACAGACACTTTCTAACATTCTGTTTAAAGAGATATCCAAAATGCCGCCTCCGTTTCCTTCCAGGTCACATGGGGGAAGTTGCGATCAGATAGACCGAATAGATGAGCAGATGACCGATTAAGGTGTCTGAGTCTGCAGTTGAGGTCACTGCTAGCTTGATTAATGTGAGCGATATGTACAGTGCGACACATTATAATGTACCTTTTCATGAACAATGTACAGATTGAGATCGGTTAATGATTAAATAGCTTATAAAGAAAACTGTATGATACGGATGCTAATGTAACTGATTTTATTAAAAGAGTCTTTGTAAAAAAAAAAGTTTGAAACCAATAAATAAAAAAATTGTCTAAAATGATTGTAATTCGGTAGCTGGTATGAAAAACTAATTTCGATTCCCAACCTTGTTCCTGGAGGCACACCAACAGAATACTTTTTGTGTGCATTATGTACATCTCAGAGACGTTTATTTGATGTGTGTTTACATCTCAAAGACATTTTTGCCCATCTGCTATGTTGTTTCTGGTCAGACGTTAAACAAACATATAGAAAATGTCTTTAAAATGTGTATTATTTAGAATGTATGGAAAACTGACATCTTAAAGGCATTTTTCAGATGTTTGTAAACGGCAGATGCTTTTTAGATTAAGCACGTTAACAGACATCTTGCAGACGAATATGTGCTATATGGATTGTTTCGTTCGTGACTAACAAATCTGTTGAGTGAATCGTTTAAACGGCTCACACAACACACAAAAATACTACTACTGGTGAAACGAAGTAGCAACGAAGAAAACAACTCTTTTTGGTAAACAGGTTCAAAAGCTAGTAGTGTAGCTTAAGATTGATACCTAAAAGTAACAACAACAAAAAAGCACCTTTTGAAAAGGAGTGTGACACCAGTGACTGAAAGCTTTTGTGCCTTTTTTCTGCGAGTGCTGGTTTATCAATGAAATATGAAACTGGATGAAACAACCTGTGCTGTTTATTTAAATAGGCTAACTTCACATTTTTCAGACATTGGACTGTTGCATGAATCGAAGCGATTGCAACACATATATGAAAAGAAAATCTTTATTAAACTTTTGAGGTAATAAAAAAATCACAAAGAGACATAAATTGCATTTTCCTCACTACTGATGGTTGGAAAGGGGAAAAAAATCCAAATTTAGGCAATTATCTGTCTTAAAGTGCAAGTAAAGGGCTTGTGTAGTTTTTCCCCCTTCCTTTTTGTTGCTGTGACTTTTCAGAAATGTTGTCAATCAAGTAAAGAAGCACTGTCTAGAAGAACTATTATCCATAGGTCCTATCTATTTGGTTCTTTCAGTGTCTACTAAAACACAGACAAATAAATTCTGATTAAACTGAGTGCCAAGCGTCAGCGTCCTCCAGTCTGTCCCTCTTCGATGTCGCTGAAATGGGACGATTCGCCATCACTCGCATTTGACGTGACATCATTTTTCTCCGGAACAAAATGAGAAGAAGGTGCGTCTATTGCGTAAGGGATGCTGGTCCTCAGAGACTGAGCTGATGCGCTGCATCCGTCCCTCAGACCTCTGCACTCCGACTGCACAACCCCTTCCAACAACTCGGACAGTTCTGTGATGTAAATCTGCGCCATCTGAAGGGTGTCATATTTAGAGAGTTTCTTCTCGTTCTCCAACGACGGAATGACGCTCCTCAGTTTGTCAAACGCTCGGTTGAGTCCGTGCATCCTCCGCCGTTCTCTCGCGTTAGCGGCCACGCGTCTGTGTCTTTGAGGTCCGGCGAGATTTTGCTTGGTCTCCCCATGTGTCGTGGATCCTCCCAGATCAGATTCCGCTGTCAGAGGGCTGTTGGCTCCTGACATGTACTTGTCCATGGCGGCCTCCACGGACGCGTGAGCGTAGTGGTCACCTGCGGATGGGTACGCGGGGGTCGTGGAGGTCATCCAGGCCCGTGGGTCACTGCGGGTCAACCTCGGATGTTCAGAGAGAGAAAACTCATCCGGTCGTCCCCGAAGTTTTCCATCTGACCAGTGCAAAAGTTTGTTTTTTGCCGTCATTGCCGAGATAATGTGGGCTACAAAAAAAATAAAAATATAAAAATCAATATGGAGAGTGCTGACCTCAATCTTGCTGGCTTGGGTGGGACGTTTACCTTCAGGCAGGATCCTTGTTGGCCTTATAGCGGCATTCCTCCCTCCCTCCTCCCTCCCCTCAATGCTCCTGTTGAGTGCTCACAGCCAATAGAAAATGCTCCTCAAACTTCCACGGAATAAAGAGTTGTTTTTTCTTCTTTCCTCACACATCCTGGAGTGATGGAATATTTTTTCCCAAAGAACGATCCCAATACAGATTAATTCAACCACCTGGAATTTTTATATTTGTTCTATAATCTAAATTACTGTAGATTACTATGGATTTAAATATATATTTATTTTAAAACTATATTTATTTCATTTACATCTACAGCAGTCGTAACATATTTTGTAATATCAAAATAGTAAAACAAAGTTTTTAATTAGATTATTATGCTTATTACACGTTTGAAATAAATTGGCTAGTCAGAAGAACTCAAATCTCAAACCTCAGAGGATTTGATCTAACATCCTTATCCACTTTATTCAAGATAAGCAACGGAATTGGTATCCAATAAAATCTAGCAAGAAACTTGCATAGCAGCGTCATATTTCTGCACAAATAAACTGTAAAATCTGCAGCAATAAAATGAGCAGGTGGAAAGCACGTCGTGAGTCGCACCTGTCCTCAGCGAAGTCCAGGAAAACTGATAAGTATCTTCAGTCTCGTCGTAAATCATTTAGCAATGAAGCAAAACAATATTTGGACAAATCATAGGTGGAGACGTTCAGTGAGCAACAACACACGAAACGACCATTTTGTTGTACCCAAAGAAAAACAATTTAATACAATGATGAAACACACACACACACACACACACACACATACATACATACATACATACATACATACATACACACACACACACACACACATAAAGAGTATTATATAAATATACACACACAATATATATATTGTGTGTGTGTGTGTGTTTATAGATATAGATATGATAGAAAATGACATTATTTCTGAACTGAAAATTTGTGGTTACGGAAACATTTAAAAACACAATTGAAAGCTAGCCTATATTATGTGTACTTATTTCAATTTGGCGTGTTATTATATACCGTAATGTATCTTGTATAGTTTTTTATTTATTTTGTTTGTATTATCCTATTGCTCAAGCGTATTTCTTGATCTAAATGATTTAACAAAAGTTATTGTAAATGCGCACGCCATTCATTCAGTGATCCAAATGAGTAAATGCACATCATTCTAACATTGTAAATGACATGCCTGTTTTGAACAGAAGCACTATAGGAAGTCACCGAAGTAGTGTATATGCATGTTTCTTATCTATATGTTGTTTAAAACGTTTCTAACGTCTTTTAACACGAGACTGTTTTGCTCACAGGAGGCGAGAGAGAGAGAGAGTGTGGGGTGGGGGATTTGTCTCATGATGACAGTGGCCCCTGCTCTTCGTGAGGGTTGAATAGAGTAGCAAACTTCAGCCCAGTCAGCTGTTGTCCCCTGGCACCCGTCTCACAGTCAGAGGCCGACACTAACGTCTCCCATATGCTGCGATCGCTTAACTTTCACACTTTCCCCCCCTTCATCCACGACACTGTTAATCACTGAGCACTACAACATCATCCTTTAATTCACAGGGGCCAGCTCTCCTCCTCAAGCCTCACGCGCAGTTCAAAATGCATGGGAACAAATTGCATATTGATGCAACTTCTGTAAAATCATTTCTGTTTCTATTCCTGTTCAACGTTTTGTGACGTAACTTAAAATGTAGACTGGCTACACAGCAGCATTAGATTTTGTAAGTTTCATTTAGAATATACTAAGCTACATTTTGTTTAATGTCTTGTCTTACTGATGACGGTGCATGGCGCAAATAGCACTGGTGTTTTGGCATAACTGTGGATAAATACGTGTAAGGGATGAGACTTTAAACGTGAATTTGCATAGCTGCATTTTTGCAATATGGCACAGGCATGATAAACTATACCCTGTTTTATCTGCATGGGGCAATTATTTTCTGAAACGGAAGGTCTGAAATTCCTCTCTGTTGGTGTATGTGTTTGGAGACAGGCGGTAGATGTTAAATGTTGGTAAGGAAATCAGCGTGACCTGCTAGCCAGTCATCGGGTTAATGAGGCTTGCGCGAGCTGAATAAATGGGCACGCTCTCCGTGCAGGGGTTCTCCATTCATTTTTTAACATGAATATTTAATTCTCGCTACCCTACTGCCGGCGCAACAGCCTGCAGCCCTGAGCAGACAGGGACACACTCCCCATCTGCTGCATAGGCCTTGAGACGGGATGGGGGGGTGGCGGTGCAGGAACCGAGAAAGGTTGTTGGGAGCATATCAAAAGTCAATTTATGGGCCCCCGTGGCGTCATGGTTATTGATGCACAGTGTTTTCTCAGAAAAGCGACACAAGTGACGAGTGATTAATGAAAAACAGGGGGGGGAGAGAGAAATACGACTGCAGCTAATATGATTATTTTCTGTTCTGAATTGTAAAAATTAATTATTTCAATAAGAATTTGAATTGTTTATCCTGATTAATAAGACTCCACTGCGCAAGCGCAAACCAAATTTCCATGCACACTTCACCAAATGCCAGCTTCCTTTACAGATTTGTTCATTCATTATTTTTTTTCTTTTTCTTTTGCTAATTACGTCTTTAGTTAAGTAGTAAATAAGCACATCGTAATATTTTTTTCAGTGCTCGAACATTAGGCTATAGACCTTAGGCTATATTCACAACAGCCTCCAGTGTACATGTGTGTGTGTGTGCGTGCGCGCGCGCGCGTGCTTGTGTTACATTATGCGACTATGTCTTATAAAATACATTTCCAGGCAATTTCAGACCAGATGAGCTGTGGGAAAGTATAAGCGTATGCCACTTAAAACACGGTAAGTGTTTCCCTCATAGTCTCGCTTTCATATCCGTCATGGCGCTGCTCTGAATAAGGTCTACACTGTAACCTCCTCAGGCACGCGAGTCCAGTGTACCAGTTGCTTAAACTTAGCTTTTCAGCGTAACTCTGCGTATTAAGAAGTTTTTCCAACAAGGCAATTGGTAATCAGTCTAACTTTTCCGATTTAAATGAGACTAATGCCTTTTTATGGAGGCTAGCTTGACAGCAGTGATGGATCCTTTCAGCGCAGTCACGCGCGGGTGAATGATTCTCGTCTGACCCGGGGTGCGCGTGCATCGCCTGGTTTTTCTCTCCAGTTAATTAAAGACCTGCAGAGATCGAACGCTTCCACTTTTCACACAATAGACAATATCACAGACAAACAGTGAAAATCACTCGGCCTATCTCAGCACCGCCCTTGATCTCAGCTCCATGTAATTATTCCAATTCAGCCCGAGGTACGGACGTGTCACTCTGAGTCTAATTTAGGGGTTTACCCGCAAATTAAGCAAATTAGCGTCTCGTTAATTTTAGGAAGGGAAGTGATATTCTGTTAAGCCTAAGGGCTCATTAAAATCCACATTATATTATGATGCGATCAATAATTACAGTAACAATTTGTTCAGTGCAATTGTTCAGTTTATTAGATCTTTGATTTTAAACTATATCGACCATTCATGATCAGATGAGCAACCAAAAATAGTATCATATAAGCCCAAAACCGAAACATTTTTTTCTCAATTCTGCTTTTATTAAGTTTTCATGTACACTTCCACAACTGAACATTACGTCTATAACGACATAATAACACACGCACGCACACACGCGCACACGCGCACACGCACACACGCACACACGCACACACGCACACACGCACACACACACACACACACACACACACACACACACACACACACACACACACACACACACACACACACACACACACACACACACACACACACACACACACACACACACACACACACACACACACACACACACACACACACACACACACACACACACAAACAAATCTTTACAGTGATAAACAGGAAAATGTCTATCACAACGATGCAAACAGTTCCTTTCTTCTGTATAGCAGCTCTAAAAAGGAAATAAAGACATTTTTCAGCAGCTCTAAAAAGGAAATAAAGACATTTTTCAACAAGTCAGTTGATTCAATGTGTACTTTGGGAGTGCAAGTTAACACAGTAGAGTCAATATTAACCACAGATATGTGCAGTAAAGGTGGGTTAATGTAGTGCACATTAAAATATATGTCCCATGTCTTTAAATTTGTACTGTAACACATGGATAGTTTGAAACTGATATTTCACAAAGTGTTTTCATCAGTTCAGCTTTATCAGTAACTAGTCAAAAGTCTGATTAATTAAATGTTTCAGTAGTTGTGTTTGTTAGTTTAAAAACTCTTAATTAAACATAGGCCTATAGGCCTAATTTAATTGTTGTCAAGAAGGTGGAATTGTTGGCATTAGCATATTCTACCAAATTTACATAATAAATGTATCTGGCCTATTAACCTCATATGCTTAGATTATCTTTAATATTTTTGTTGTTCAAACATTTAGGGTCAAAACATCCCTTATGCTAACCAAGGCTGTAATTAAAAAATTTAAATATCTATATTTAAGAAAAATAGATGGGATGGGATGCAGAGCTGAATTTTCAGCATCATTACTCCAGTCTTCAGTGTCACATGATCCTTCGGAAACCATTTTAATATTCTCATTTCTGATTATTATCAATTATCAACATTTTTGTGAAACCTGTGACATATTTTTTCAGGCTTCTTTGATGAATAACATTTTCAAAAGTATAGCATTCATTTGAAATAGAACATACTGTCACATTTGAACAGTTTGATTTTTTCTTTGCTCAGTAGAAGTATACATTTCTTTAAAAAAGAAGAAGAAATGTTGTATAGATGTTGACTGAGAAGTTTGATTACTGAAAGTTATTCTAAAGTGTTGTAGTAGCTATAATTCTGCATGATCATGCATAAAACTCATCCTGACGCGTCATGATGGCATATGGACACCGAGAGGCGCGTGGCACATTCATGACCCTAGGCAAACAATTCAGCAGTGACACCCATAATTCAGTAACTCCAAATAACTTTGCTTTCACAACAGATTCTGTGTCATGGCGATTACCAGAAAGGTCTGCATACAATCCACACCTGAAGAGTTTTGGGAATTTAACTAGTCCTTTTTAAATAAAAATGTGGCTGCAAACATGAGGGACTGTTTCAAAACTACAATAATGCAGACAAGTCTTACATTGTTTATATAATAAACTGGTGAACCACCATCATGGACCAACAAGAAAACACCCACCAGTGCTGTTTATTTGTCTGTTTTCTTTAGAGAGAGAAAAAAATGGTATGGAGAGGTTGAAACGGCCGTGGTGTTTTCTCTATTTCCGACAGATGGCGCTAATGTACCGTCTACCAAATGTTTGGACATGGTGAACTTTAAACAGAACACCTGGGTCATTAAATAAGAAATAATATTTGTTGAGTATTGAAAACATAATGTATCCAACACATCAAACGTATTTAAATATCGTATCAACTGTTTTCAAAAATATAAAACATTCTGCCTCGAAGTTGTTTATTTCTAATTAGTTCAACAAATAAACCCAATATAACACACTCAAAAGGCAGACCCAGAAGATTATAAATTCTTGCCAGGTCCGAACAGCTGCTATTTCATTGAACTGTGCCCACTCATTATTCCACGAAAAGAAAAATGAGCTGGCGTAAGTGCCAATGACATCATCCATTTAAGCAACACGCATGCGCAAAACAATCATCCGTAAATAATCAATCGGGCATGCCAGTGCGCGCGCCCGCGCGCCAGTAGTTGAGACAGACCATAGACCAGAGAAACGTGTTCTAGCTTACGAGAAAAATAATGACATTTAGACTGTTTAAAATCTTATTTCAAATGAGATCGACATCTCTAGTCAGGCAAACCATCTAATCATTCAATGAACCTAATTTGAGCAGCTAAGTAATTACACGCACACATATATATATATAGTTTTACCGTTTTTAGCTATAGTTTGGTCTATACAGCTATGATGTTTCCTACGTTACAGGAATAAAACAGACTGTCAACTTTTTTTTAAAGTGCAGTTTGCAGTTTCTTTATTGGCCTGTTCAAAGAGTAAAATTCATGTGCTGACAAATATGAGATCATATGGCTTAATGTTTCAAATCAACAGAGGGCAGTAGTGTTCCACTTTGTAGTTGTTGTGTGTCAAGTTTATTTCTTTCTCGCTGTCTCCCCCCAACCCCCCCCCCCCCCCCCCCCCCCTTTTTTTTCCTATTGCCCTTAGTAACCCCAGTAATTAAATTCATGGTGGGAGAAATGTCATGGCGTCCTGGGTGTTTCAAACTTAGATTTCTGATCAGTGAAGACTCTCAAAAATGCCCTCATGTCATAGCCCTTTTGTGTTTCAAACATGTCTCTGTCTGTTCAATTCTCCCTGAATTTGTCTTCATTTCTGTCCGCCATCGGTTTATTTAGTAACCTTATTACATCACCTGTTTTGCTGTTGAATTCAACAGGAGGTGCAATTATCTGTAATGCAAACTAATTCGATATCAAATGAAGCTTGATTCTATATTTAGTCCACTGACAGTGATTTACTCAAGGCAGAATATATTTCATTTAAGTCATGCAACAATAGATACGTTTCACGTAATTGAGACATTATAAGAAGAGATTTAACAATCTAATCAGTAACACTATCAGAGGAGGTTTTAATTATTTGAGGCATTCTTTTAATTGTTTATTAACTAGCGCTTGTTGATTGTATATTAACCGCTGTCACTGCGCATGTCCTTTGGGAAATTTCTGTAATGAGAATGAAAGTGACATTCACAGTTTACATCAACGCGTCTCTCTCGGCACACTGTATTTGATTGAGAGGAAGGTGAGGCGCCTGCGAACTGCATGTCTTTCATTGCCATTTATCTGGCATTTTTGCTTATCGCGGTGACATCACCAATCAATAATTCCTGTTCTGAGAAAAAGTCAACAAAAAGGCTGCTGATTAAATCAGGGACTGACTCCTTTCAAGGTCCTGATGGGATGACACAAACACGAAGCTGGATGCACAATATCCTTATATCCTTTCCTCGACATTCTGTAAACGTCATAAGATTTGGGCTGTATGGATCAGCAGGAATAACCGTTGTAGGTTATTTATCAATGTGTGGGGATATGGATGTTTCAGATTGGCTGCTGGTTTTTCATTTGCTTCAGTACCATCCATGTTTACATCCTCCATCAGTGCGCTCTTGTCCTGAGCTGTCTTATCTTGCTGCAGGCTGCTGGAGGGAGAGTAGGAAGGCCGAGCTCCCCTTGGGAAAGGTTCTGGTTCAAGAGAGATGATTCTGTGACCACGCTCTGATCATTGAGCCATTGCTTATGTGAGTTATGGCAAAATGGATCACGGGGACTCATAAAGGCTTTCATGACTTCTGACTCAATCTTCCTTTCCTGCTTGGGTTCCCTCTTTAACTCTTATCCTTTGTTGTTGCTCTTGTTTTGGTGCTCTAGTTCCTCAAAAGGCCTTTTTGTTTTTAACCAGATTCTTCCACTCCCCTTTTTTGCTTTCATGGATCATCCTCTTTATCTTTCTGATCTCTTGTTTCCGTCTCTCTCTCTCTCTCTCTCTCTCTCTCCCTCTCGCTCTCTCCCTCCCTCTCTCTCTCTCCCTCCAGATGCTCCTGGCTGGGAGAGGGCTTCTGAAGGGCAAATGTAAAGCCCAGTGAGCTGCTGTCGGCCTTGCTGCAGGGGGAGATGTTGAAGAATGCCAGAGCAGAGATGTCCCACTCCTCATCCCATTGTTCCTGCCACTCCTCTCCTGGTAATTAATATCCCTGCTAAATGCAGACACTGTAAATCATAACATAGCCATTATATCCATGGGGAGCCTTCATGCATCAACTGTAGACTTCAACTCATAAGTCTTTGATCAGCTAACCCAGGTTAAGTACATATTTGATGAGTGTAAATAAGAGAGAGCATCCCTGAACTCGCTCACAAATCTATCCATGACCTTGTGCGCTCCTTGTGGCCTTGTGTGTGTTGCTAATTGTGCGATTAGAATGTGTAATGAGACTGAATTCTGTTACGTCCATCCATTAATCAATTGATCAATGTATCTATCAATATATCAATCTATTTAAGCTGTTGTGTGTGTGTGTGTGTGTGTGTGTATGTATGTATGTATGTATGTATGTATGTATGTGCATATATATATATATATGTAGCACAAATAGGGAAGCATGGCACAAGTAATTCCAAGGTCATGCGTTCGATAAAAGCATCTGCCAAATGCAAAAATGTAAATTTGGTTGCATTACTAATTTGATTATCTTATTAACACGAAAATCATATTATCCATCCCTTCAAAATGTGCATGCCTCACATTTGGTGGTGAATAACAGCATGGTACAAGACCACTTTAAAAAAATTTAATATTCACTGTCCCTTGGTGCACAACTCCCAACTTTCACCCGAGTTGCGAAATCCTGACTTACTAACAAGCCTATTTGCACTTTAAAAAGAAACTTGCATAAAAAGGCATGCACTTATGTAAAAACATAACTTTCAGTTAAACAAATGCACTTAGGCTCTAGCGTCGTACAACTGTACTACAGAAACTTGGCAAAGTAACAGTAATTGTATTCAACCTTGTATTACAGTTCTTTCTGTTGCTTTGGTACATTTCTTAACTCCTCCTTTGCAAACCAGTAAGAGCATTTCTCAAAGCAATTCGTACAAAGAGCACCGCATAATGGATTATCTGCAAAAGTCTGTAACTTGCTCAAAATGCTTAATTCATCTCTCAAAAGTAAGTATTTATGCATATCAGTGCCTTAGTCTGTGAAAAAAATGCTTAGTCGTGTTGTCAATATGTACATATGTAAACTATACCTACGATTTTAATGACAATGTTTGAAAATTCATAAGACTACACTTTATTTGTATGGTATATGAATTTACACATTACTCTGTGTAGGATATTAATTGCAAGAGACTGCACAGTATATTAAGTTTATTTAATGTATAATGTAAAATGCATGTGGACTACTGTAATATAGGATTACAGTACAGTTTCATAGTATTGTGAACATTGTCTGATTACATACCTGATCTGTCAACAAACATTTCATGCTGTACCTTTCGACTCACCTTGGCCATAAGGTCATAATTGAGAGTCCAAGTGACTAGATTATGTGGAGGTTGAAAACGTATATGCCCCCAGGCTGGTACCGGGGCTGGGCTTGGCCACCATGTCCAGGATCCTGTAGCTCGCCTATATTGTCTTGGGGGGAGCTCTGGGCTTGTGGAGGGGGCTCTGGAGCTTACTCTTGAGTGGGCTTCTGGGCTGGAGCAGACTTGTGGCTGAGTTCAGGAGAGCATTCTGGAACGGGCACAGGCTGAACTCTGGAGAGCATTCTGGAGCGGGCTTATGACTGAATTGGAGAACATTTTGGAGCGTGCACAGAGCTGAGCTCTGGAGAACATTCTGGAGCGGGCACAGGGCTGAACTCTGGAGAGCATTCTGGAGCGGGCTTATGACTGAATTGGAGAACATTTTGGAGCGTGCACAGAGCTGAGCTCTGGAGAACATTCTGGAGCGGGCACAGGGCTGAACTCTGGAGAGCATTCTGGAGCGGGCTTATGACTGAATTGGAGAACATTTTGGAGCGTGCACAGGGCTGAGCTCTGGAGAGCATTCTGGAGAGGGCACAGGCTGAGCTCGGGAGAGCATTCTGGAACGGGCACAGGGCTGAGCTCTGGAGAGCATTCTGGAACGGGCACAGGGCTGAGCTCTGGAGAGCATTCTGGAACGGGCACAGGGCTGAGCTCTGGAGAGCATTCTGGAACGGGCACAGGGCTGAGCTCTGGAGAGCATTCTGGAATGGGCATACTGCTGAGTTCTGGAGAGCATTCTGCAGTGGATATGTGTGTGCCCACACATACAATAGCACCGCGGCCATCATGATCAAGAGTAAGTGCAAATTGACAAATGTACTTAGTGGTTTACACACGTGCCAAAATGCGTACTATGTGCTTAAATTAATAAGAAATTTAAACTTGAAGTGAACTATTATTTACTCTACTGGCATAATGGCATTGTCGTGTTTAGTTCTGTTTAGTTTCTTATGTGCTACAGTATTCTGTTTTTCCAGTTAGTTTCCTTGGTTTTCAGTGAATCTCTATTCTGGTTAATTATATCTTCCTGTGTATTTAAGCCATTAGTCTCCTCAGTCCTAGGTAAACTTGCTTTATTGCAACCACACACCCTTGAACCTACCCAGCTCCATTTGTGCACAACAGTGTTTATAACCTGAGCGTTATTATTATTACATATTTGTAAGACACGAGAAACACCATAAATAAATGAGGACCTATTCTAAAACCCTTCTTAAAAATTAATAGATGAAGCTGCATCTCATCTTTTATGCTGAAAAAATGCTGAACTCATCTTCGGGTGTCTTATTGCTCTTGATCATCTTCTGTATTGTGTAACGCACGTAACCTTTTGGCAGCCACAGAGAAGTCGATAACAATAAGTATACAGTTACAGTCCTCTAGCGGTCCAAAACCACTTTCAACCGAGTCTTAATTACTCATAACACTTCTGCAAGCCCAGAGACAGCTCAGTGCAGCTGTAGTCTCTTAGCGCTCCTTCCGTCTTATTTAACTACCGATGTTTTCATCCGCACGGGCTGTGCGCTGCTGCTGCTGAAACACAACAAGCCTGAGTGATTGGAAATTTAATTTGAACTCAGTTGTTTGCTTTAGGTTCCCTATAGTTGTCGTGAAATCGCCTAAGGTGTCGTTGTGATTGCACTGTTTGTGTGAGAGTTCTTGCGCGTTCCTACCTGGTGATGGCACACGTGGAGTGTTTACTAAATTCAACTTCAATTCAAATCCAGGAATTGAATTGGAAATTAAAAAGAGGCATTCACAATTTCATTCAGAATTGTGCACATCCCTGATAGAGTGAAAATTGTTCAATTCTCAGTGAAATATTTCTCTGCTCTTGAGGAAGTGCAGTTTAATTGTTCTCATCAGACGTGGCTGCAGTTGCATGAGATGGGACAGCATTGGCACGGCACTATGAGAGGAGCATGGACAGGACAGGAGGACAGCCAGGAGGCAAAGAGACGAGAAGGAGCACATCTCCACCATGATCTTTAAAATGCATGAGAGCTTCCCCTAGTGACTGCCGTTCTGTGCCACGCCGCTTGACTAATACTGCCTGGAAGTCACTATGTCTCCTCACCCACTCTCCAAAAGCTGAATTAATTGGCTGTCTCAGGCACACATGCACGCAGACTAGATCCCCCAAAAAACAGCCCTCCTTAAAGTCTGAGCCTTTAAATAGAATAATTAAACCAGAGGGAGCATAGTTAACTAGTAGCATTTGAGAGAGTGGCTGTTGTGGACATTTCTGGTCGACCACACATTCAGTTACGGGTGCTTTATGTAAAACATAATTTTACGGATGAGCAGGGCTGCATTAGGGGAGTGAGACATAGCCTCTAGTTTTAGTGGTAATGGAGTTGTAGCATAAAGGCAGTATATGTGTGTGTATCAGTGGTGTCAGGGGTGAGGAGGAATGTTAGTGAGACAGTGAGTGCAGGAGTCTGGTCTGTTTTTGAATGGTGCCGTTAAATTCTTAAATAGGATACATACATATTTAAGGCTTTGCAGGAGTCAAGGGGTCTTTGCTATCAGTTTGAAGTTCTTTCAGATTTCAGCATGAAAATAAGAAGTTTGAGTGTCTGCACGGGAACTTTGTTCTATTTTATATTACTCTTTGTTCCATTTTATATCGACCTCACTGTGTGCCTCATTCAACTTTAAGCGTTGCATCAGTGCATGCATAAATATGTTTCCTGCTGAATGCAGCATTGTTTTCAAACAGGATTTCATACTACACAGCACTGTTGAGTCACTCCTTTTGAAATTCAAAGGTGCTGAAAGCTTTTTGCTGAATGTAGAGAGCAGGTAAACGTAGATCGTGCTCTGTGGTAAATTCAGCGAAACCACTTTGAAGATATTTTGTCTGGCCTTTGCATAGGGGCACAGTCATCACTGCAGGGAGAGAAGTATTCAAATTCGAAAACCTCCGAAAAGACCCCGTGTGCATGTGCTTTAAGTCATATGTAAAACCCTTCCACGCAGTCGTGATTGTGGGATGCTACTTTTAAAACCTGATATCAGTGTTAGCAGAGTCGTGTAGTGGTGTTCTGAAACGAGGAGGCAAATTTCTGTCTCTTTGCCTCTTCATTTCAGGACATAGTATTATATGGCCAAACAGTCAGTAATATTGGTGCCACCAAGCTTTCTTCACTTCTATACAGACATTTAAACATAGCTAAAAATAGTAACTTTAGAGTGAGATGTTGATTCTTTAACCACTTTGGGATGCATTTCTTAAAAACCTCATAAGTCTTAATAGATTGTGGTCAAGCATTGTAACGGAAGGGACTCACAGGCAGAGATCCAATAGTGTGTCTTTGATAAGAATGGTTGTACAGGTGGATAGTCAGGACAGGCAAAGAACATACAAAAACGATAATCCAGGCAAGGGTCAAAAAAGGCAAGCAGACAGAATCAAGAGTCGTTGTACAGGCGAGGAAGTCAGGGCAGGCGGAGAACAATCACAAGCGCAATACCAGGCAGAGATCAGGACAGGCAAACAGAATCAAACACGAGAAAACAACAGGGTCGGTAACGGGAAGATCAGACACAGGTATAAACGCTCAGTAATGTTCGCAGCAGCAAAACAAGACTTTGCGATGACAGTGCAATTGACAGAGTCTTTTACAGTTTGTGTAATGGTTCGCAGCTGATGATATAATCAGTCCAATGAACGGCATCATGGGAAATGTAGTGTGTGTGTGTCAGTATACGTGTGAGAGCTCCCTCTGGTGGCCAGAGAGGGGAGGCGCGGAGCTCGTATTCATAACAAGCATGCACCAGTTGTTTCAATGGTCTACTTAGGCTTACAATGATTTTGGGAAACTAAACCTTTATGGATTTGGTTCAGAAGGATTTGTCAGATGGATTCAAATTGGTTAGTTATTTTTTGTAAATATTGGTTAAAAAACTTGTTCATTAGGTATCATGAATAAGTAGTGAATCATACGCCACTGGTCATGCTGCATGTTTGTTTTTAATTTAACATCTGAGTCACCCGTTTGTAAATTAAACTGCATTGGTGGACTGTATGTTTTTGATTCTCAAAAAACTGGTTCATAAGAGTCATTTAGCTGTGAATTGGACTAAGCAGGTAGGTGGGCATTATCACCCTGACAACATAATCAGCCAATCACAGCGAAGTGGAGGCATTGATATTTTGCCATAACCTTTACTCACTGTTAACGATGTCTAAGATGATCATATTTAATTTAATCATATTGTAAGTCGCCTTGGATAAAAGCGTCTGCTAAATGCATAAATAAAATAAATAAGTAAAATTTTTGTGTGCTGCTAATTATTTATAAGAAGCATTGCTTCCTTTCCTCTTCATAGAAAACTCCCAAGTCTAAATGCACACAGAGCCTCCAGAGCACCAGAACAACTTAAATCAAATTCCTTCAACCATAGTGTAACACATTTTGCGAATGTAAGAATATGATATATATATATATATATATATATATATATATAGAGAGAGAGAGAGAGAGACACCTCTGCGGAAATAATAAATACTTTTTTTCTCATACCTCCCCAAAAAAAGTCTAAATTTAAGTCTCTGCTTTCCTTTACTGCTTTCATCCATGTCCAGTCAGCAGACTGGCTAGAGGTGCTCCAAAAACATGTGAGAGAATAGCTAAGGGGAATGTGTTTTTTTGGCATATGCTGAGAGCTAAGGCAGGGCCCATTATTCAGCCTAGCCTGACATTGTCCACCTCTATATTCCTCAGCGTGACTGTCTGCCTGAACCGTGCTTGCAACATCAACACACAGGGATCGGTGGTTGTACAGAAATCACTGTGGAAGCCTTTAACTCATAGGCGGTCCAGACATTGAAGAAAACACATCCCATAATGCACCTCCTCACTGTGAGCACTTGAAGGAATGGAGTCCGAGCACCAGCAGCTGAACGCAGTTGCCATAGCTGCACCATTACTTATTAGGATTGGCACTTTGTTTTCCTCACGGGAGGTAAGGGCACTGCTGCTCTATATGGCTCTGTTGATTACTGCTGCTTCCCCACAGGGACAAAATGGGGAAACGCACAGAGTAGAATGAAATGATTCATGAGGAAGTCACTTATAGATTAAAGGTGTTTATAAATCATGTATCTTTTCTTTTTTGCATGCAGGTCTGTTTTTACAGAGGATCTGGGGTGGCAGCTTTTGTTTGAAACCGACAGCTGTGCTATTTTATGTCCCTGGTAATGACTTCTTCAACAGTAGACGCAAATCCCCAAAACAGGCATGACAATTTATGACTTCAACATGAATAGTGCTGTTTATCATAAAATGATATTCCTCTCAAAAGTTGTATTTATACCAAACCTTTGACCTGCAATATATATATATATATGTCGCTCATTTGAACTTTTTAAATGTGTAGCTTTGATTCTTAATTTCCTGTTTCAACTTTTGCAGTCCTTTTGTAGTTCTTTTGGTTCTCCTCATTGCTCACTGATTGTCTGCACCTGAGTTAAGTTATTTTGTTATCCTTGTGTATATAAGGCCAACACTGCATCTGAATATGTCCTCTTTCTTACTATATAGTAGGTGAAAAATAGTATGTGAGCTGAGAATTATGGCCAGTTTTAAGTTGGTGAAAAGTACACGAATGATCTACTACTTCCAGTGAGATTCTCATTCAGCAGACACTTACTTTGCTAAATCTCATGAAACCATGTGAGAGGATTTGTGAATGGAAGTGAAGTGATGCAACTGATGCCGTAGGTAAAATGTCAATGACAATATTTAATTTATACTACATAAAATCATACTATATAGAAATTATATTTTTTAACAGCTAGTTGTGAACTAAGTTTCTTACAAAATGCAGTACCTACTCTATAGTATGTGATTTCAGACGCAGCTTTTGTGTTTTCTATAGAAATTCAAAAATATGTATTTTCCATCGTTATTAGCACTAATAAGGGAGTTTTCTTTTACTGTTATACAATCTCTAACTGTTATACTATTGCATGTGTTTTTCATTGCACATTTTTCCTTTTTTTTAAATCTTTTTTTTTTGTTAGCTTTTCAATGAGATTTTTAAGTTTTAAGGGGGAAAATGTTTTCGAACCTCTAGTCTAAAGGGTCCATCAGCAGAAGGAAACTGGAGCCTGTTATCCAGCCAAACATTGAACCCTTTCAAATAGCCCATATCCCAATGCTAGTGATAGGAAGGTTGATCCAGGAACTCTTCCTTGGCAAAATTATACCATTATGTAACAGGCTTCAACCTGGATACTAGATGCATTTACTCTTTCCCAGTGTTTCTCAGCTTAACATCATGTGAAGTGCCCCAGTGTTATGGATTAACTTTTAATATCATTAAATTTGACTAACAGTTCTAAAAATGCTGCGGAGGCTGGTTAATGACACAACTGGGCTAAATACCACAGATCTCTTTAACAATTATATTTGAACATAATCACCAAGAATATAGTGCTTAGTCTAGGATAATGATACATCCAGCAGACTTTTATGTCACCATAATGTTAGTCACATTAAGTTTATATATTTTGATTTGGGCTGTCAATTTGCCATGTTAATTTAGCTGGATTCATTTGAAAGAAAATAGCATGAAAATAATGCAATTATTTATGCCCCTGACCCCCATTAAAAATAGTACAGGCGGAAAATAAAAGACAAACTGACAATCTTGACTGCAAAATTGATTGCTGTGAACTAAAGCCCTGCAGGGACAGATAAAACGAACAATATATTAACTTTTAAAGCCATTTAAATGTGCTGTTCAATATTCTCTTTTGCTACACTAGTGTAATGTCTCAGACTTTAGGAACGTTTCTAACCAAGATATTGATATTTGTAATTATTGTAATGAATTATACCAATCAAATTGATATATTGTGAATTTATAATTGATCGGCAGGTCTGGTTTTCATTTAGTCTTACCAAGTGCTGAATGACCAGTGTTGCTGCTTTAGACAGGATAGAAGTCATGCTATCACCTAATGAATGCTTTATTCCATAATTAATTAATAACGTCTTTGCAAAATGTGCTCATTATTTTTTTTAGGATGACTGTGGATAAGTAAAAATAAACAAATGCCTCCAGATTTATTTCCATTTACAAGATCCATATTTCACCTGGATGTCTGCAGTAGCTGTTTCTGTCATTTTTTTCCCCCTCCACTTTCGACATCTCCATATTCTAGATAAATATTATTGCCACACACATAATGGCCATGGCACACGCTATCCCTGATTGGCTGTTTGTTTTCTGTTGAATGTCATTTAATTGACAGAACTGTCTTCAGAACTAATGTCGCCGTGGCAACGTGGAGGTGATTAACAGCGCACGGACAGAGATTGTTTGCGAAGGGTTGCTGGAACGAGTTTCGGAAAAAACAAGCTCTAGTTTGCTATAGCAGGATTCTATCGACTGCATCCCAACCTAATGGGCTTTTATAATTAACAATAGCAATTTTCAGCAAATAGAGGCCCTTCTGTTTACAGTACAGTGGGCTGGAGGGAGACGGGAGGTTGACATTTCTCAAAATGCATTTGATTGATCTTCACCTCCCTACTGTGGGCTGTAGATGAAAAGGGCTAAGTAGATATTTCTCCTCTTTAAACAGACCCCGTCCTTGTGCCTTTCCATTCAAGGTGGGTTTTAGCGCAGTGAATATCTCATGCTTGGCACTTGTATGGCACTTGCTTTCATGCAGCAGCATAATCCGTGATCTCAACCTTGCTGGATGGTATGAGCTAGTAATTTTTTTTTATTTTTACTATTTGCAATACCCAGCCCACACATTATTAAAGGATAGCCCAAGATTGAAACCCGTTATTTCCCACCCTCATGTTGCTCTTTTTAAAATAATAAAGTGAATGAGAACTGTGGCTGTCATGCTCCAAAATTACTACCATGTTTAAGTAGTCCATATGATTTGTGCACTATATTCAAAATCATACAATAGCTTTGTATGAGGAACAGATTGAAATTAATGTCGTTATTCTGTGTAAATCCTGTGTAATTTACCTTAGTGCTCCTTGGTTTGCTCACGATAGAAGTGACAATGTCTGATTATTGAATGAAACATTCTTTTGAGTCTCTCTCTCTCTCTCACACACACACACACATACACACGTATCTCACATTACATTATTAAAATCTTTTCTTGTATCTTTTTGTGTTCCACAGAAGTCATGCAGCTTTGGGACATCTTAAAGATAAGTAAATAATTACATAATTTTTTTAAATATTTGGCTGAACTTTTTTTTACAAGGAGACATAAGAGAGGATATGAGATTAAAAAAGAGTCTTTAGACATCAATGAATGTCATTTGCACCTCTACTGGGTGCCAGATAACATGTACAAGAAAAAATGTTTCATATACATTACATTATCACATTCACACGCGTATATTTCATAGATATCAGAAAAAAAGCATTGGTAATAATAACATATTTTCTTAACCATATCTGTTAAAGAAGAAGACTTTTGTCACCTACCCTGCTGAAATGAAAAATGAAATGAAAAAAGTGGGACAGACTCATTTATGGTGATGTTTAAAGTGACAAGATGAGCTTAGTGTCATTTTATCTCATGCTCTGCTCTAATAATTAAGAGCTCTCTTCTATAATCCACTGTTAGATTATTAGTGACAGAAGTATGTGTCAATCACAGACATTTGCGAAGCTTGCAAGGATAAACCTTATTATTGCCTTTGCTCATAGACTCTCAAAACCAGCAACACCTTGGCAAACACATTATACTGTATATTATTATTGTAATACAGTTTTGAAATGCCATAATTATGATTACAATTTACATGTATTTCTAAATATTTAATGATTTTGTTTGTTCTTCATTTTCTGGACCGTACTGAATTAATTTTCAGTAATTAATTAAATAGAAAAACGTGCTCGACATTTAGTGTTGCTGTGCTGAAAAATTAAAATCTGTTTTGATGACTTTGTCAGTCATTTTAACAGTGCTGTCTAATAATCTGAGATAAATATACTATAGTACATATTAAGGAATAAATAGGTATGATTAGACAAAAAAGAACGTGAAAGTGACATGTGAAGGCCAAGTATGGCAACCCATACTCGGATTTTGACTTCTGTATTTAACCCATCCAAGTACATACATTAAGAGTAGTGAGTAGTCAACACACACACACACACACACACACACACACACACACACACACACACACACACACACACACACACACACACACACACACACACACACACACACACACACACACACACACACACACACACACACACACACACACACACACACACACACACACCTAGAGCAGTGGGTAGCCATTTTTGTTGTGGGAGCGATTTGGGTTGTTTTGACTTTCTACAACAAAAGCAGACTTCCCTAAATAATTTTTTTTTTTCTGCACCCAAATCTATTTTCTGTCATTCCATATGAAGGCATTTTGTACCAAAAATCATCAGAATTCACTGCCATCTCTTGAGGGACAGTTCCCAGCTCTCAGATCTGAATTTCTAGCCGTGAGCTGCATTAGATTGGTCCATTAGCAACTCAAATAAACACAGACAGACAAACTGATCCTCTGCTCTGTGGTTCATTAAAATGGAAAGTAATAAAGACTGCTAATAAGGTGGGTGAGCCAGTACAGAAAAGACCCTCCTTCTCAGTAACGAGCCTCTCTGTAGATGTATTGCAGCAAATACCAAAGCTTGCCCTGCAGTTTCCCAGCACAGACTGACGAATCAGATCGAGGTCATCGGTACTTGCACTTAAACTGTGTTTAACCCATCGATGAAACTAATGCTTGAAGGTGACATGTCCCTGAAGGATTAGTTTGTTTCTGAAGAGTTCAGAGCCTGATTTAAGTAAGGGATAATGTAAAAACAGCCAGTCATTTTAATTTGTGATTATTCCAAGGCTACGTTTTCCTTAGTTAAAGCTCATAATAATTAATGTACAAAACGATCAGCATTTCAACAAGACGGACACTGTAACAAATGTTTTACAATAATCTTTAAAAGGTCATTTCACTCAGTAGCTCAATAAGTCCGTGGTGTGACAAGACTTGAAAGAAGCACCGATTTTTGTTACCCTGGTGAGCGATGTAGCATCATTCCTAGATGATGAATACAGTGGAGTTCACTTATCTCGACCTCGGTTAACTCGCCAACCCTATTATGTCGACGTTTTTGAAGTGGAACCGCCAAACTCTCTCATTGTCTTAGCATTTTCTTATCGGTTATGTCGATTCTTTTATGTCGCCGAACCCTAATATCTCGAGCACAAAAGAGGGACAAATTCTCCACTTAACATGGATTATCTTGATCCCGTGACTAAAGATAGTACCTAGTTCACTGCGCATGCGCCGAGTTCATTTTTGGTCTTTCCGGTTTTTCCGGCCGCCTTGCATTTTTTGCCCAGTCAGATTGTGATTTTACAGCGGTAAGTTGCGTTAGTTTGTGTGGTCATGTCATAAGGGCCGTATGTTGTGTAATTGATGATTTCATGTTATATAATTGTGACCTCGAGCACTTTTGTGATATACACAATGTTTCGTTGATTATTTTTCTTCTTTGAAATTATTTTCTTTACGTTAATCTTTTCTTTCTTTCACAGCGCGTCGTGTATTGATGCGCGCGCTGTTTTCATTGCTTTCACATACACTGCGTGTGCAATACTATTCAGAACTGTGTCAGAGTGAAATGACTGTTATGAGTGAATGTGTTTATATGTGTTGTGACTGTGTTTATGCTGTGAGCGAAATTGTGTTTGCAATGTTGGAGAATATTATTAAAGGTTTGTATGGAGAATTGAAGGTGTTTTTTATTGTATACTGGTAAATCTCTGCTGTTAGTTGGTGCACATATGCCTTTTGTTATTAGCAAACATATACAGTGTATGTACATTTTTATAGCATGCCGATCGCTTCATCTAATAAATCGCCATATTGGCTGTTGGTTATCTCGATCATCGGTTATCTCAGTGCTTTTTTGAAATCCCCGAGGCCGTCGACATATCCAGATTCCACTGTATTAGGAAATATATGAGGTTACACTTTATTCTACTAGCTATAAGCAACTTAAGGTCAATTAAATTTCACTAGAGTATTAGTAGTCTGTGCTTGACTTTTAGGTTAAGGTTAGGTGTTAGAGTTCAGGTTAATAAGATGACATAGTTGCTTATAGTCAGAAGAATGTCTAAAGTGGACCGTCAAAATAAAGTGTTAACAATCTGACAGCAAGACGCCACAACTGACCAACGAAAATTTATTATTCTACAGAGCTTTGTATTAAGTACAATTACCCCCTTTTTCCATTAAATTGTGTGTCTTTCCAGGGGTTGAGACACAGTTATATATCATTTAAGGATTAAATGTTCCCCTAAATTTCCAAAACAAGCAAATGAGACAATCGTTGGCATCATTTAAGCGTATGTATACATGAAATGAATGTGGATGGCTCATATAATGAACAACGATTCTTCTTAAAATCTCTGACTTTTGATTGCAGACTTGTCTTGTTAAATCTGAGCACATTTGAGACATTGAGATCACTTCTGAAACTCTACAAGGAGATGCATGTGCAATAACTAAGGCCTTTGTCTTAGAAAAAACATCTTAGAAAGATGAGACTTATGGAAAAGTTCATTTTAATCTTTTACTGTCTAGAAGAAGTAATTAACATTTTGAAGAGATCACATTTATGAGTTTTTCATTTCTTAGAGGTCCTTGTGTCGCCTTATCCCTAAGAAGACCTCCGTTCCATTATAGTAGACAACCGTGTCTCACATGGCAGGTGTTTTCTTGAGGGTCGAGGCAAGGGAATGGCAGCAGAAGGAGTTCTTGTCATGCAGCGCACTCGGCTTTGTCCTCACCATGAATATCAGACGTTATAATCACCTGCCTTCAGTGAACTGCCATTGAAAGGTTGTAATCTAACAATGTCTGCACACCAATTATCCTCTAAATGAAGTTTTACAAAGCCTCTCCGTCAGCCGCAGGACAGGCTCCTCGAGATGTTTTTGTGAAGTTGTCATAATTCTCATCTTTGTGACTAATGCTACGTGAAGGAAGATGATCGCTTTCAGCTAAATGAGCATTTTTGCACAGAGAATTTCTTAAAGAGAAAATGCCAATAATATGACAAGCGAGATTTTAAAATAATTACACACTAATTGCAACGTTCACTGAAATATAAACAAGCGCTTCGCCAAGGCATTGCGTACAGGTACACATCCAAGATGCAGCTCGAGGGACCTTTTAAAAAGAGTTTAAAGACTAAATAAATTCAAAATGGACTTTCTTAATAGACATTTCTGCTCTACTGAAATTAATCAGAGCTTGCTTTTCTGAAGAAAGCAAATGCTTGTCTTCACAATCTTTTACCAAAATGTTACATAAATTGCTTCGCCTCTGAAATGACCTTCTATTTCGGCTGATGTCACCAAACCATCTTGTACTTTACACGCACACACACACACACACACACGCACACACACGCACACACACGCACACAGAGGCACACAGAGGCACACGCACGCACACACGCACAAACAAACAATGAAGAGCTGTATTTTTATTAACTAATATAAACAAAGATGATTAAATACTGTAAAAAGCATATTGCTCATTGTTAGTTAATACATTAACTAATGTTAAAAATTGCGACCTTATTGTAAACTGTTACTGGAAAAGCTCCCCAATTTAATTGAATGTAAACTAAATAAATTAAGAATTGTACTAAATTGGAAGGCACAAAGTACAGAAAAGAGAATATCCCATTTTTTGTAGGAGTAAAATGGGTTGTGAACTGTGTTTCATGTTGATTTCAGGGTGATAAACTCAAAAATGCATCACTGTTGCAGACAGTGTGAATTGCAGAGAAAAGAGGAAAAAAGTCAAGTGAGAGAAGAATGCTTAACATGACAGATGTAGTGGGTGTGTTGACAGAAAACAAAAGAGCTATGTGGGAAGAGATTTGGGCCAGGTTTAGTTTAAGGCAAGAACTGTAGAGTGCCATACTGTCTGACTATTCTCTCATGACCGTCGCAGTCGAACTTGAGCAGTGCGAGCCTCTCATGCAGAAAGAACAATTATATAGCAACACAACAAATCTATCTAATCTCCACTTTTCTCTTTTTTGAGTTGCAGTGCTCAACCTTTCTGATGAAAACAAGCAAGAAATTAATCTAAGCCTCAAGCATATGAGTACTATATAATCAAGGTGAAAAATCTATAATTGTGAACAGAAGTTCGTACAAACGCCAAAGCTCTCCATTTCATTTTAATGGTCTATTTAAAAAACATTTCAGGGTTAGAAAGTGGCAGAAAATGAAACATCCTTGTGTTTTTCACACGTTCACATCTTGAGAATTAACAGTCCTTTAGATCAACCTCGAGCAGAATCTTAGTGATTTTCTAAAAATATAATTTCAATCCACTGATTTTTCCATCTTTGTTGCCTTGACAACACGTCTAAACAAGGAATGGTTACCCGGACAACAAGCCCGAAAGACAATCATTAAAGCCATCAGTGAAAAGACATGCTTGTTTTGCTCTGTGACTGAGGGCTAGAGCACTTGGGCAGAAGCTCTCGCTGAACCCAAATTAAACAATAAACAAGTCATCAGCGTGAACGAGACATCAGTGCGTCCCATGCAATATAATTCTCCAACTTCACCGATTTGATCAAATGAGCGCAAATGCGAATAGCATATGATTCTGATCACATCGACAGGATGTAATGAACTGATGCGATTTGTAAAATCAAAGAGACTGATGAAAATGTTAAAATGTAATTTAAAGTTGCCACAGTCCATCATGGGTTATAGCGTGTCTGCACCCTTGACCGGGTCTTAAGGGTTGTTTACCTTCCCTCTGCATAGAAACATGTTAAATTGGCCCAGGCGGAGCCACAATTGGTCCTGCATTGGCCCCCGCTAAACCCACAGGTGATCCGGACCCCTTTCTCCTCCACTGACCATCCCAAACTGCATGAGCTTGTTGACTTACTGAGGGTTTGTTTTCCCTGCCCGCATCTCCATCAATGCCTGCTCATTGTACTGTAACAGTAGCTATCAGAGGAGAATTGTCACGGTGACTGAGTCACAGGAAATGGCCATTTCCTTGCTGATTGTGTCTGTTGTTTGCAATTTAGATGCCACCCCCGAACTGGAACGCTCCCGTGCTGCCGAGATTGTTCCTGAGTGGAGACGACGTCTCTCTACACAATCAGAAGGCTTTAAGAGCAATCTGAATCACAGTGTATTTCACCAGCAACTCTTTTTTCACCACTTCATTTTCTAGATGCGTTTTCCAATGATTGTGGATCTTCAGTCACGGACGGTAAACAAATGAGTCACGGAAGGAGGTTCCATTCAGCTGTTTGGAAAATGAATCAAATGAGCTTTTTAGGTTAGCAGTCTGCTATTGCTCAGCTGTAGGTGCATTGTAATTTCCCCTTTCTGTGTTGCAAACCTAATAAATGGGTTCCTGGGCTCGGGATAGCAGTTTCCTGGCCTGTTTGTTTTCCACAGAACAAAGAGATTTGTAAAAACTTTGTTTTACCATAAAACAGCGGTACCTACTCGCTTCCTCCATCTGCGAGAATTGCATATTACTTTCTTGGGGGAATTAATTAATTCAGCAAAGACCAATATTTAATATTAATGTCAGGAGAATGAATAAACTCAATGAAAACACAACATTAAAAGGGTTAGACTAATTCAAGGATACTGGAGCTACTGTATATATTATATATATACTGTATTATTATTTTTGTATGATGTTGCAAATCACTATAATGAATTAAGCAGCACAAAAAAAAGTGCAGAAAAGAGAAAACTTTTAAAACCAAAACACTGTCTCCCAAGACAAACAAAGAGCAAGTGAAGCCATGCATTACAAAGCTAAAGGGGCCTGTTTTAATATGACTTGCATATTCAATGCAGCCCAAGGCATGTTTATATAGATATGAGAATTTGGAGAGACCGCCTGTTGGAATCTTCCGAGACCTCTGTTGGCGCTCGTGAATACATAAAACATGAAAAGAAATTGTGCATTATCATCATAGTACATTATCATATTAACATTAATGCTTAGTATATGGGTGAACAAAGAATTCTAAAACAAAAAAGAATTGGACAATGAATCAAAATACAATACTCAGAATAGTATACTAAATATAGGCCAGTATGCACAGTATGAGAATTTTGAAAGAAAAACTCCATTAAAAATAACCATTAATTACAAGTTGCATAAGCTATTAAATTCTAAAGTAAACATTCTATGTGATGAGCTCATATTACAACAATGCAACTTAAAATATTAATTTTGAAACAGAAGTTGTGATCATCTTTTCTTCCCTATTGTGACATACAGTATAGGCCTATCCGAGTGAAACCGCTTTTTGAATGAGAAAAAAAGTAGGGCAGGACTACATGTTGTCAGTTCGTCTATTAAAGATTTGAAGGGCAGATGAATTATTAAAAAATAATGATGTGCATGGGTAAATCATTTATAGTAAGCACTGCAAAGTTCCACAACAACCAAAAAAGTGCATGTGCGTTTTGATTTCGTGACTATGCAGGTTTCACTGTATCCTACTCAGTATTCAATAAGTAAAACGAGTCCTTAACTTACAAATTGGACCCTTTTCAGATCATGAGTTCTATTTATATCTATTCCGTAGCTTTAAAAAAAGTCCGCCCAAAATAAACCCACATTTAATATTAATTCAGCAGAACTTTGGCGTCAACAATTGTGACGGTAGGCTACCGGATATGAGAAGCAGGTGCACGCGATGGAATAAGCGAAGTTCGGTAAGTTTGAGGTTGTTATTTCTTGATTTGTGCGCGATTATTGCTGCTGTGTTGCTACAAATATAAAGCAATTATTAATTGTGCTTGATTCGCTTCAGTAATGATCAATATGGCGTGTCTATATGTTATCTTGGGATGGGAAACCAAGGCTTTCTGAAGCGTTTGAGGCTTTCGTAAAAATTTTGTCGAAAAACGATTCATTACTCTAAACATTTAGACTTATTTACTCCAACATATCTAACACATCGACGCGAATCAGAGGGTGTACGGTTTGAAAAAAACGTGACCAAATAAAGCGGAACTCCGTGACATACCATCGTTACAAGACTGGAACCTGGGATCTAATCTCATCTAAATTAATTTGTGCCAATGAGACCAAAACTCGTGTCACGTGTAGCCTGGTCAATGGGATCATATGTCAAGCATTAATATAAATTATACCAGTATTTGATTGTAATTTATTGAGTGAGTAATGGGTGATCTGTTTAACCCCTATGTTCTGTTTGAGCCTTAGACCCCTGCTATAAAACATCATTATATGCAGAGGTGTGACGTGTATTAAGTTTCTCTTTGGTGTTGAGGTCACAGTTGACTCAATTATTCTACTAAATTTCCAAATACACACACACACACACACACACACACACACACACACACACACACACACACACACACACACACACACACACACACACACACACACACACACACACATTCATCCAAGTCAAACACAAGAGTTACGGGTTGAACTTTTGCTACTGACAGCCTTCGAAGTGATGGGTTAATCATTTTCCTTTTATGCATCAGGTTGGATCGCAGAGCACCAACTTTTTCAAACCAGCTGTCTTGACCTTCCGATTCTGCATGACATTCGAAGCTCCAGACGTCAATCACGAGGTATTGTCATCTCGATGAAAGCATCGGTACGGTATGTAATACAACAGCGCTTTGTTATTGTAAATAGTAGCAGACAATTCATCCGAAATGTTTTGTTGAAATAACTGAAAACGTTCTACAGTGGTTAATTGGATGTATCAAGCCCAAGTTAATACGTGACCCTGCTAAGCCTTCCCCAACCTTACACACGCTCTGCCTACGGATATAATGTCATTTGATGAGAGATCTAGAGTCGGTCTAGTTGTGACTCACAGGGTTTTATAATGCAGCATTAATGAAAACTAAATGCTTCAGAATAGAAAAACACTGCCAATGACGGTCTTACTTTGAGGAGTGAAACTCATAAATCAGACGCTGAAATTAAACGCCGTTTGATAATGACAAATGGCTCCTCTCTACCCTCCTCACCGAGGATGGACTGATCTGATGTGCTGCCGCTTATTCCCACAGCATGATGGGATAGCATCAGTCTTCTGATGCTGGCCGTCGCTGATGGCTTGGCACAGTGGGAGCTTAGGAGCTCCAGGATAGCTTGGACGACACAGTCTGCTGATAGCCAGGCTGGTTATACCTCACTAAGGAGCTCTGTATGTCTTGAAGAAAGCATAAAATGAGAATAAATGGTAGGTGTCAATCCCAGAAGGGAGGGCCGGTCATCTGGAGAAGGAAAGATGTATGAACACATAAGGATGGGTAATTCCATCTCTCTGCCAGGAGAAGAGACAAAATTACTTCAACAACATCTGTGGCCTGTAGCGAGGCATGAGGATTTCTAGTTGTTGTTTCTCTTTTTGGTTAAAATCTCTTTGTAGAGTAACTTAAGTTTGGAGCTTAAGATATCTCTGTGTGTGAGTGTAATGCTATCAATTAAAAAAAAGATTAGCAAAACAGTTGCAAAAGTATATAATATAAAATAATTAAGTATATAATATATATATATATGTGTGTGTGTATGTATGTATGTACAGTATATGTGTGTACAGTATACACACACACACACACACACACACACACATATCACGGTTGAGTGCCGGAATTAGAACTGAGTTTTCTCGAAACAAATCTTTGTTTGTGTGTGTGAGACGGAGGGATTCCTGCCCCTGTTTTTACTTCTTCACATATTTGGTAAGCTCTTCATGAGTTCTCAGCTGGTCAAATGTTTTTTTTGGATGTTCTGTAAGTTCCGTCTCAAATGGGCAATACTTGATAAAAGCCAACCAATCAGGTTGTGAATGTATCCCTATGCCTTTAGGTTCGGTATCTTTTGTTTCCTTATTTCAGCTATTGCATGTCTTAAATCAGTGTTTTTCTACTTTTTTTTTGAGCCAAGGTACTTTTTTCATTGAAAAAAAAAATCCCAAGGCACACCACCAACTGAAAATGTAAAAAAAAATTAAACTCTGTAGCCTATATTAACATTATACAGTCATTCTTATCAAAGTGTCTTGAATGGGAATCAAATAAACACAAAGAAAAGAGTATTTTATGATTAATTAGTTTAAAAAAAAAAGTTTTTAAGACCAATTAGGTGAAAAAGTGGTTGGAAAAAACACTATCTTAAATAGCCCCTGTTTTTTGAATATGCTTTAAAACAAACCATGTGGAAATGAGTACACCATTTCTGAGTATTTTCTCCTTAAAAATGCTGTGAAAAAAAGAAAATGTCTGTTTCTCTTACATCACGTATGACTAGGGATGAGCGAGTACTGCATTATCTGTGTCTGTAGCTGTTAACCATATGAATTATCTGTATCTGTACTCGAACTGGGCGGGGCCTAACCTGGAAGTGGGTGAGTTGTCTTGAACCCCGCCCATTAAACATATTTTTAATCATGCAATTTATATGGGTTGATCAGAAATTATGTTTATTGCTGATTAGAAAACTATTTACATGACAGCATCAACATTGAGCTTCAGATCAGTGGTTTTGATCATGATAACAAACAAACTATATACAGAACAAGATTTGCAACAATGATTACAACAATGGTTGCAATTATGAAGAAATCATAATTTTGAATCATTATTTTTTGCGTGAAGTCAAAAAACAGGTTAGAGCCAGCAGACGGTTAAAATAAAAATCTCCGATAGGCGAAGAAGATAATTTCTTCACACAATGCTAGTCGCATTCTATCAAGCACCATGTCTGAACAAACCCCATGTTTACCAGAACTCTAGTGGTTAATAAGTAAAAACTACAAACAAACCAAAATAAAAAACAAACCTGAAGCTGAAGAAACCCTAAACGTTAACGGAAAAGACCTGTGAACCTGAGTGACTGAGGGAGAGACAGAGAGAGAAGGAGAGCTGTTCTCTTCTCAGTGTTCTGTGTGTGAATGAGCAGGGTGGGACACAGCAAATCTGCATATGTAGGGGAGGGGCGCTGTGACTAGCCTATCACAGAACACAGACAAAGTCAGCTACCCAATGAGGAATTTTATTCAATCCGAGCACAAATATTGACTCGCATTCCTTGTATGATACTCGTATTCGGCAAAAGTGCTTTATCTGTACCGGATACTCGTTTACCGAAAACGAGTATCCGGCTCAACTCTACTTGTAACGAATCCCGTCATGAGGGATATCATATCATTAGCATATCATCATTACTATGCTGTGAATCAGGGGAGTCTCAAGAGAACCAGGTTATCCCGGTATATTTTTATAGCGGGTAAATTATGTATTTGATATATATTATGATGTTATGATGATCTATATGTCTTCCCTAACATTCTAAGTTGTTCGTAAGTGTTTCTAAGGATGCAGTATTTTCTCTTGCCATTGTACAGCGTTTACTCAAGTAAAAATATAGTAAAGAGTGAGCGGATCTTTGATCTGGTGTGAGTGGAGGCGGGGCTCGTTTGCGTATTCATGGAACTGATTATACTAAACGAAGCAAGGTTGTAGAGTTAGATTCAAGCTGTTTTAAAGCATGAATAATGTTTCTTCACAGAATAAAACATTTACGTTTGTTATTTTGATGATCAAAGATCAGTTTTCAGGGATAAAGTTATTGACTACAGGGGTACTTTAAGAATACTTGCATTACAATGAGTTGTATGAACTGTTTTTATTATGCTTTATTGAATTCCATTGGGGGGGTAACATACAGGATATAGTTTTTTCTTTATTGTATTGTATACCAGAATCAACACACTATAGAACAGAATACTGAATTAACACTGTTAACAATTGAATTTCAGTACCTTTGAGATGAAGCTTTAGGATGAACATCGGATTGCACTGATAAAACCGAGTAGAAGAACTGCAATAAAGAATACACGAACAAATTGAATGTAATTTCATTGATTTGAGGGCATTCTTCTTGAATAAAATATAGTTAAATGAAATGACAAAGGCCTGCTGAACATATCCTCACTGTGGCAAAGCAGAAAAATCATTTGTGTTTTATCCCTGTCTGGTGGGTTTGTGGTGAGTATAATCAATCAATGAAAGACAAGAGGAACGGAAATACTGGCTGCAAGGTTGTTACGAAAAAAACACTGTGACATTGTGAGGGACTGTACTCTCTCTTGTATGCATGAGTTGAAAGGGTTTAAATAGCACTTGAAAGCAATTTATAAAACTACAATAAAACGCTTTGTCCATACTGTCCATTGCAAAGATTACATTTTGAGCATATTTTCCAACTTTAACTTTTAAAGTTGTGCTTTCCAAGCCGTAAAATGATAAGAAATAAAACAGAGGAGCTAGCTATATTACCAACAAGGTCATCTAGCATTTTCTACCCTTGTGTTAGAGCTAATTTTTGCTTCTGAAACGCAAGTTTGAAAAATTTAGCTAATGAGGCTTTTGTCTTTGGACTTTCTTTGGCATTTCAAAGGGATGGGGTCCTTCTGAATACAAATTCTGGAGGACTTGGGATGAACTCCAGTGGAGAAGCCCACACATATTCCCGCATGAGATTGTACACAGAAAAACAAATGAGAAAGGAGATTTGTAAAATTAGTTTCAATGTTGATTTAAAGCACTCATTCTCAGCGATGCTTTGGGTGTTATATGAATCACAAGGCTTGTTGATAAATGGAAAATGAAATAACTAATGACTGATTACAAAAGTGAACTGGTAGTTTCCTTGGAGACTGTAAGTCAAAGCTTTCAGATGTTCTGCGTACAATAGCATGTTAAGAATTGATCTGCATGGCTTGCAACCATATTTAACAAATTCTACATGAATAAACCATGAAATACTGCAGAGATGCTTGCAGGCCATGCGGTCGACTAAGATAAAACGACATTAATTACAAAATATTGTAGAAAAGAAATATGAAACATGTTTGAACAAAGCAGTATATATCACCAGTTGAAAGCGGTAAAAAATGCCCGTTCATTTTTTTTGAATACATTTCAGTTTATTGCTCCATAAATCCTGGTCACCGCTTTGATAAAGTACAACTCCCCAAAAAAGAAGTACAGACATGCGGAAAGAAATATGTGTGAATAGGCCAAAAGAATGGACTTGCCCTTTCTCACCTTGTGTAATGGTTCAACCACCACAGTCAAGACCTTCGTAGTGGGTTAATGAAATTTCCAAATTTCCCCTTTGAGAAAAGAATGTATTGATTGGCGACTGCTGGAGGAATCCAATATCTCCATGGTGATCAGATTAATCATTTCTGTTTGCACTTTAAATATTGGGTGGATGTGGTTAGGAATATCATATCGTTGATGCATGAAACACACGATATTCTGTCACCTCAACCGACGTAAACAAGAACATAATGCTTCAATGTCACAACAAACGCAGCCATGGCGATTAATAAATATTATGAGGGTTTTGTCAGCTTGGCCAAAGTGTGTACATGAATGGAGGGTATTATTAGTCAAGATTGCACTTTCCTTTATGTCCTCCTCTATATTGATATATTTTTAATCGATATAAGCATTTCGTCTTTAGCCACACAGGTCAATGCTGGGTGTGAGTTGTGATTCTCAACCCAACCCGAGCCAAAGAAAATTAATTTCTTGCGCTGCCATGTTGCAATTGTTGTTAAAAGTGTGAGGAGAATCTTTGAGGTGCCCCTCAAGGACGCTTACTCAAGCGTGCGACCGTGGCATCGTCACAAGAGCAATTCAAATTTTTAGAAATTGATCGAACAGATCCAAATCAAATGAATCAGATCAAGGGTAATGGGAGGCCTCATCTGGCATCTTTTCTTCCTGACGTGGAATTGGGAGGCATAAAAATGAAACGTATGGGAGCTGATCACTCTTTTGTTCAGTCCTGCAATCAGACAGAAGCCCCCAGGACTTAGTGTGAGGCAAATGTGGCCAATAAATCTACACGTTCCCAGAACAGACTAATGAAAACTAATGGACAGCTTGTGAATAGACTCATCCATCCTGCTTGTTTTCCCTGACCGGCACCATGTCGGTAACTGCCGTACCTCGCTCTGCTTTTAGGGCTCTTTAGATGCAGGCTGTTCTCGGAGCAGAACGCAGGCCACTTGAGCAGACTACAGTGATTCCTTGAGTTTATGCTGTTGCACGTGCATGCAAACAAACAAGCTTGGCAGAATGGACATCATGGTGGGCCTGGAAAACACAGATTAATCCTGAGAATAAGACGTTTTGTGTGAAATGCCATTTCCAGCCTGTAAGGGGAATGTTTTGAGTGTATCGCACCAATCAATTCTCAAGCCAGGAATTCAATGATCGCCGGTGATTACTGTCGTAAATTGCATTTCATCTGTGATTTGATACGGGCTGGATCTGTTGTGAATTATTAGTGTGTTGCTGATGATATGAGCGGGCAGCCGCTCAAGCCTTTAGACACACACACACACACATCCAGATGCGCTCAAACTGATCTCAGACCAGGCAGCCGCACAGACGCCGAACCCAAATAGAATGTGACTTTGATTTTTCACCTCATTTCATCCGCAACTGTCAAATTCGTTTCCATTCCGATGACATCTCCTTTACCGCGCCACAGCCGTTATGGTTTTGCTTTCTAAAAAAAAAGCGATTGAGAGAAGATAAGGCAGCTGTTGCCCGGCACTCGTTCTCGTAGAGTTTCTGTTCTAACGCGTCCCCCAGTGCCATTCAAATGACTCACGGCGGAAAACAATGAAGTCATGCAAATGCCCTCTCTGGAGTGCCTCCCTTCCCGTTGACAAAAAGTGTTGACAGGCCAACCCTGAATCTGTCCATGACCACAGCTTCTGATTTCTGCTATAGCTATTGTTGTAGCTTGAGAATGTGAAACCGTGTTCTACAACATAGGCGTTGCTGAGGCTCAATTCAAGCACCTGGAGGAAAGACATATTGTGTGTGCCAATTCAAGTGCAAATGCACTGTTCTGCGGCATTATGCAGTATAAATAGTGTGAGTAGTGTGTTCACACTGAACCTTCTAAATAGAAAAAATACACATCAAATAATCAGATGTTGTACTTAATGTGCAATAATTAACCCCATTGTAACAATGTTGAATGTTCGGGGAGGAAGGAGGCGGGAACCGACAGACGTTAAACAGACTTTAATATCAAAATAAAACATAAATCCAAAATAAACATAATGGCGGCAGTGCCTCACGGTCAACTGCCGCCCACACAAACATAACATAAGTCCCAGGCCTGGTCCTTTCTCGCTTTCACTGTCGTCGCTCCTCCTTTTATGCCTCCGCTCCTCCGTGAGACGAGAGAGACCGATGGCTCGCAGGTGACGCTCATTATCAATCACGCCACCGGCTCTCGTGACGCTCTCACGGTCCCTCAACCCCGCCCTGCTCGCCACACCCATATAGTTTAGTGTGGAATATTGGACAACTTCATGCACTCAACTGTCATAGCTTTCCTTATGTAGTGGATGGGCAGTCTGGACAACTAGACTCAGATACACTTGACAGTAGAGTAAATAGTACATATAGCATCATGGGACATCTATATTTCTGCCATGTTGTGTCAGGTCAAGTTGTGTTTGATTTATTCGCTATAGCACTGTTCACAATACACATCGTTTCAAAGCAGCTTTACAGATGTTGATGTGTATAATATACAGTATTAATATCTTCATGCTTTATTTGCATTTGGCAGATTAGAAGATGAGGATGATAAATTATGTTTTATTAACAGAGTTTGGGAGGAGCACATTCAAATTATCTGCCCAGTCAGTACGACTGGAGGTTTATATGTGCACAGCTGACTCACCTCCATTCTTCAAAAGTCTTTTCTGCATCCTTCTGTCACCCCAACTTCTCACTCTTTGCAAATTCCTATCCCAGCCAGAGATACGGGGGAGTCCTCTGGGTTTGGGCCACATTCTGAGCTCAGAGCCCTCTCCCGGACAGCACACCAAATATGCATATTCTTTTACTTATTTGTAAGTGTGAACTTGTGAATATAGTTTGCATTTCAAGCAATCCAGCAGTTGAGATATTT
Source organism: Rhodeus uyekii (assembly GCA_037043235.1). Classification (NCBI taxonomy): domain Eukaryota; kingdom Metazoa; phylum Chordata; class Actinopteri; order Cypriniformes; family Acheilognathidae; genus Rhodeus; species Rhodeus uyekii. The sequence goes on from JAWRVZ010000141.1 coordinate 658,475, forward strand.
AGTATATAAAGTTGGACATGCCTATACAACCCTAGAAATAAAGATTCGTAAAGTATTTTTTTGCAGCTATGCCAAAGAAGACCCATTTTTGGTTCCCCAAAGAACCTTTCAGTCACTTAAAATCACTTATATTTTTTTCTTAGTGTATAGAACATTTAATAATCTAAAGAACCTCTAAAGAATCTAAAGAATATTTTGTGCAATAGAAAGAATTCATGGTTCTTTATGGAACCATAGATACTTTTAAAAGTGTATATCCAACTTCATATAAAGAGCCGGGTGATTAATATAGTTACATTTTGTGATTTAAAAAAAGTGTGATTGCAGTTTGATTGTTAATATTTTGTCGAGGTACTGTATAAACAGTGCCCAGATCATTTTCACACAGCTGAATTTATCTGTAACGCTAGTTTTGGGATAGTGCTGAAATGTATTTACTCTTCCTGGAATGGTTGTCTGGTCTGGTACGTCCCCTGAGGTACACAATAAATAAAAAATAAAAACAGTGGTTGAAAATAGATGTTTCGAGACGACCTCAAGTCCCTGGCGATATCTGACCACATGATAAGATATGCAGGCGTAACTACATCCTGTCATCAGCGTCTCATCATCTCGATTCCCTGTGCGATGAAAAGCCCTGAGACAATAACCAGGTCTTTTCTGGACTGACCAGCGCTTGGATATACTAGCTCATGTTGCAGCGTTGTCTTGATGCAGAGATTTATTAGCCATTGGGGACAGTTCAAACCCTGCCTCTGTATTGTGCAGCTATCTGGAGCGTCTCACGGTAAGAGACACCGCCGGTCTGCCCTTGTGAGGATTTATTTAGGGGAAAGTGATAGACTGTATATCAACCCTTGTTCTCTTTCCCCCCCTCCCTTTCTCTCTCTCTCTCCTTTGTCGAACGCTTCATTTTTCAGCTCCTCCTGAAGTATATGTTTGGCTGTAGCCAGGGCTCAGTGACAGCTCTGTAGTCTCCTGTTGTCATGACGGCCGTCGTTGAGTGATGTTGCTGTGGCTCAGGCCCTGGGTAATCCTAATGAGGCACAGCATTAGGGCCTGCTCTCAAATGCTTTGTCAACAGGCTTCAAGCTATCTTCCATTAGGACTGAGCTGCTGCTGTATTAGCAGCTACTACATCTCTTGGATTCGATAAGGAATGGCCTAAAGGTTAGATGGCTTCAAAGTACTGGGAGCGATGACTGGCATCCATATAATCAAACTCACAGGTATAATCAAACTCACAGGCTCCGCTCAGGATGTTAAGAGGTGTAAACACCTGGGCTGATGAACTCTGCCTGTGGGGTGAGAAGTCGGAGTCATTATACCTGTTAATTTATTTGTCAGGCTGATGGAATGGCTTGATTTAAATGTATTGTTTGTTAGGATATGCTCACACTTGTTGTCCAGTTCTCTTGATCTTTTGGTCCGGACTAAAAAAGAAAATGGTACATTTGGTCTCAGTTTGCTTAGCATTCACACAGTCATTTGGACACCAATCTGAATCTAAGGATAACGTCGCAACCTGATTGGACAGTGTTTATGATGTATGTTTTGCGTTGGAACTTCAAAACGATCAAATAGTTTTACTGCGGTAGAGTTTGGCGGCACACCGATTACTTTACTTGCCCACCACGGCAACCGCCCCCACTGTCATCTTGCTATTTTATAGAAATAAAAGCCATTTAGTTCAGTTGGACAATGGACGCTAGTATTATAAACTGAAAGTGTCTCTTCTGTTCCACACAGCACAGTGTCGCAGGGGTCAGATTTCACTTATTACGTGACAAGAGTGAGGAGAGATAAGACGACTGACTGGATGATGGCATAGGATTTGGTGTGCAACAGATCTTGAGTGCATCTCATCTTGTTCAAATATTGTGATGAGATATATGATGAGATATCAAATATTGTGTCTCATTGTGTGGTCAGTACTGCTGCTCCCTTTACACAGATTACTCATTTTTGCGAATTCGAAAGTGAAAAGAAAGCATACATTCAAACCAGTTTCAATACCCAGCGTACAGATAGCATCTCCCTGATGATCCGCAAGTTATAATTTTGAGATTGCGAATTCAAAGGTGAAGGTGAAAAGCCAGCATGCATTCATAAGTGTAGAAGCAGACCAAGAACCCCTGCACTCTAAAAAAATAATGTGTTGGCTCAGCATAAGATAATGCGGCAGTTTGCATACATTTTTTTTGTTGAGTTATGATAACTTATCATGACAGCTATCATTGCACGTGCTAAATGTATCTTATTTAGGACATACAAGTAAGATATTACTTGTCACTAATTTACCACTTTATTTAAAAATATGAATCTCCAACATTCATGAGATTCACGTTGTGTTGACGTGAGAGCAGATATTAACTAATATATTGTAGCTCTCAGATTTCATTAGAAAGAATTTCATTAATTTGTGTTTCGAAAATGACAGAAATGTCTTACATATGAGTGTTTATGTCCGTCTGTCCGGTAATTCTATAGTTAGCAAGCTAACCAATTATACAGATATGTTAACAAACTGCTATGCAATTTAGCAGAAGGCTAACAAGAAAAGCATTTTGGTTAGCTAAAATAAAATATAGCGATGACATGACTGGAATTTTGATCAGGTCACCAACAGGCTGTAGGATTTAGCATGATGCTGAAAAAAAGCCTGAATGACAAATGAGGTGAGCACTTCTATAAACTCTCTAATGGAAATCCGGATGTTTGACATCATCAACCCGGTAACTAAGGATCGTGAGTTTGAACACTGTAGCACTTAGTTCTCACAGGATTCATCATCTTTCAGTATATTGAGATCATTTAGGCAGCTGGCAAGTCTGTAAACTCTGAATGACATTGCCAAACAGAAAATGTGACGGAGAGAGAGAAGAAACTCATAAAATCCCTGTTCAATAATTCAGCGGGAAAATGTGATCTGGCTGTCCTATGTTTATAAATCTTCTGCCACCCACATACAACGCCTCTGGGATGCCAGATTTTGTGAAGATCCCACAATAACAAAACTAAAAATGAGGCAATATTACAGGCGAGAGAGAGGACAGGAAGTTCACTCTGTGTTCTCCAATATAAGTGTAAATTTAGGCACTTTTAAGTAGCTGGTTGATGAATAATGGAACTGATCTGCCCTTGATATTCATTGGAGTAACCAATGCCACTCAAAACAAGAGGAGCCAGGGTTGCGACCCCCTCCCCCTGCCTGCTTCCCCCTTCTATTTGCTGGGCAGGAAGTTAAATGTGAGATACAGAAACAGGCAATGCACTGTTTCTGTGGGTTCTCTTTGAATGCTAGTCACACCCTTTCTGTTGCCACTCTTCGTACACAAAGGAAAATGCACAGTCTGTGTTCTGGATGTCTGAAATTAGGAGGCAAAGTTATCCTATCTGGTTACTCTTTTCAACCAAAATGTTCTGGTTGTTGTGCTGGTGTCATGAGAAATTGAGTCCCCCCCAGGAATTGGGTCTTCTTTTTGGACCCAGGCGGTAATGCCTGATCAAAAGTACACACAAACTTCAATAATTTGTTACGTGTAATGGGGAACTATTTTGGAAGCGAAAAACGTACTTTCTAATTTAAGTTCTTACACCTGATAAACATAATAATATTAATAATACATCACTGCATAGTAATATAGCTAATATAATGTAAATTCTTTCATTAGATGACCTGTTAATAATACTAATACCAAAAATAACACAAATAATCATACTACAGTTATTATAATTTAAATATTTAGGCACAAAGCTAACTAAAAAAACAGCAAGAATGAGAAATGCTTGTTTTCACAACCTATAACTTCAGTTATACTAGTATATGAACCATGTAATTTAAAAGACATTACTGGCCATTATAATGCATTTTAAACTATATAAATCATAACGTGATTTAGCAGGAAATACAATCAGGAGATTCTCATTTCTCTTGGTGTTTGGCCAAAGAAACGGCAAATCTCTCTCTCTCTTAGATCAGGTTTGTGTTCACTGAATTATCAGCTCATTAGGGAAGCATTGCAATATATATCGGTCACTGGCTTTTTAAAAATGTATAGGTTACTTTCAATTTGTTATGTAGCTGATATTGGATATTTAATTGTGCATGTTGGATATTTAATTTAATCATTAACATTTAGATTAACTTTGCCGCCATGCACACTTAAAGTTAATATTTAACACTTTAGTGATGTAGTCATTTAAAAACAATAACAACAATAAGTTAAAGATGTGATGAAACAGTAGCAATAGTTTCATAATTTCTTCTGAATTGTGACGTAAATCTAATTTAAAAACAGATTATCAAAACAAAAATTCTAGGCCAGGCACTTGAATCCAGTGGTTGTTCATTAGATGGAGGCAGATCTGAAAATGGGCTTGGAGTTGATGTAAAATAGGAGCCAGGTTTAAGCAGAAAAATCATTTTCCAGCATATGTCCACCAATATATATACCAATCTACAATATACCAATACACAACATGTCTCCCCAAATCATTGCAGAATGTTATGCCTAAATTCATTGATTTTGAACATCATCATTTTAGACAAAGTTGTGTAAAAATGTAACATTGGCCAGTTATCGGGCATAACATAAAAAGAATCATAAATATTAGCCAGAATCTCAACATAGATGTACAGTGGTACCTCGAGATACGAAATTAATCCGTTCTGAGGCGGCCTTCGTATAATGAGTTTTTCGTATCTTGGAACACATTTTACATGTAAAATGGCTAATCCGTTCCAAGCCCTCCAAAAACACCCCATTAAATTTCATAATAAAGCTAAATTGACCTATAAACAATGAAATAACGTAAAATGTCAAAGCTTACCTTTCGAGTGAGGCTATCTCCGAAAGTAGCGGCAGAGGAGGAGGAGGACAAACGGCAGATAACGTACGTACACTTTAGGAAAACACATAAAAAATGTTAAGTTTCGGGTGCGGAGTGGCTGAGCTAAAGCACGCAGCACGTACGTATAGAAGATGCATGATGGGAGGGATGCTGTCCAATTAGAGAGAAGGATCTCATGGCTTGGCTAGCATCAGGAACCAATGGGAGAGCAGGAGGATGGTGGCGAGTCTACTATAACTAAGATGGCGGCGTGCGGCGCGAGTTTCAAAATTGTTATGGGGCGAATCTCGGACTTTCAGAAACCTTTCGTATCTTGAAAACTTTTCGTATGTAGAGCAGTAAAATTTTTCGTCTTTGCTTTCGTCACTTGGATTTTTCGTAAGTTGAGCCTTTCGTATCTTGAGGTACTACTGTATCTTGACGTATATGATGACATTACTTCATAGGTTAAGATGTAAATACTGTTTATAAAGTCTTATGAATCATAAATCTCTTATTTCATTGTTAAACAATTACTTTAGAGTGTTGTTGATCTAATTTTTTATTTTTTTTATTTGTACTGCCAATTATTTTCTCATCCAGATTTTTGGAGAAGGCACTGTCTCCCTCTGATCCTCTGCAAAAACTCCCCTGCTGGGTGTAGAGCTGCAGTTTAAGGGCCATAGAGAAAGGACAGGGTGAAATAAATTTCGGCACCCTGCTGAGATGACTTTGTTTGCCTTCTCTAGGGAGAGACGCACGCGCAGGCTTCAGCTTGCTGCAACACGAAAAGCCGTTCTTGTGTTTCCATTAAAAATGAATGAAAATAAATGAAGTGGATCAGCATATAGCTGGCATGAATAATGGGTGGAATCGTGTCCCATGTGTAAGTCTTTTGTTGTAAATAGATATGTTGTGTAAAAACCTGTTTAGATATTTACTGTCATTGTAATGTATTTTCATGCGGCTGACGTACTAAATCTTGAGTGGAAGATATAAAGCATCATGTACTCCGTGCAACTGCAACATAATATTATTCGATATGTGTTGGGGAATTGCCTCATCGTGAATCTTGGATAGAGAGCATTTTCTCTCTTCACACTGCACTGCACCTTTGATGGAGTTAAACTCACTGCAAGTCATGATAGCAAAAACATAAGACGATATTTCCCATTACCTCTGACACATTTCAAATCTAGCGCTGAGCGCGGCAGCCTGGACTGATGCATCATGCTGATAGCTGGCTAACTAACCCTCCTATCGAACGCGAGGTCCATGCATTACATCGCCAAAGCGCTAATGAACGCCTCCAGTTTATTTATGGCCCTTTTGTAGTATGAGAAAATTTACATAATCATCTCTCATGATTTAATCCAACCATAAATACTTTTGGAATTGCTGGCATAGCTCTTTTGAACCATTAACTTTTGAGATGCTCTAATGTGTTAGAGTTTTACCAAGATAATGCTTTCGCGGTCCGTCGAAATCTTTCTCAATTGCTTACGCACTAAAATTAGCCAAACCAAAAGAACTAGTCATTTATCAAAACTACAAACATTATTTTTCTGTTTCACACATTGCAAATCTGTTCAACCTTATTTTCAAACTCTTCAGCATTTGACACCATGTGCTCATGTAGAAAGCACTGGCATTCAAAAGCCGTCGCAACTTAACTAGCATTCTCACCATGCGACTGCTAGTAAGTGAAATTGTTCAGGCGGAACTTCAGGATGTATAAAAAGAGCTTTCATTGGCTTTGGATCCAAACAGTGCAGAAAGTGCTTAAATTAGAAGAGGAAGCTCAAGGATAACATTTGTCTGTGATTTAGAGCTGGTACTGTCGTTGATCTTCTTTATGGAAGGCTGGAAAGTATGTGATGGAAATTTGCATAAAAAATCTTTTGCAGAATGTGGCGGTGGCTTGAGAGGACATTACCTTGGATTCTTGCCTGAAGTTCATGAGGCAAACAGGAGCTTTTTCCTCCTGTTGTCTGGCCAGAGCTGCAGTGCATGTAGATGAGATTTACTGGCCTGACCCTGAAAATGCTGATTCACATTCTCTATAAGATGTTTCTCTTACTGCTTTTGGTTAAAGTTTTTAAAGGAATAGTTGAAATGATTATTTTAAGAATATCCTGGCTACTCCTTTCAATATAATACAAATGAAGGAGGACTAAAAAGTTAAAAAGGGCACCATAAAAGTTTTATAAAAGTGCTCCATATCACACCATATGCTCTGCATATCTGCACCATAAGTCAGTTAGCTATTGAGACGTTTGATTCTCAAACTGTATTTTTTTGATAAATACAAAATATAACATATATATATATATATATATGATACAGTATTCATATTATATTTTATATTATATTTATATATTTGATATTTATTTTATATATATATATATATATATATATATAAAATAAATATCAAATATATAAATATAATATAAAATATAATATGAATACTGTATCATTTTGATAATCACTTTTTTATCACTTTAGCAGACTTAAATAATGTAGAATATAGCATATCTGTTAGCAGTTTAGAAGAGTTTATATGTAATAAATGTGTATCTAGCATTCAAAGGAGAAATTATACTAGTTATCAATTCATTTGTTTCCCTGTCTAAAGTATACTTAAATTCTGATCTGCACACAAAGTTACACTTTGTAGAATAAATCTTATTTGTTTGCCACTGGAAGGAAGAATTTCAATGAGCTGACATTTATATAGTTTTAAATCGTTTCACTTTGTTTTAAGTTTGAAGCTGAGTTTGTACTTTTGCTTTCATGTTTATAATATTGAGAAATTACCTATTGATTGCAGGAAATCTGTTTAAGTGACTGGGAAAATTGTTATTACAGCTGAAGTCCCGCAGTAAATGCAGTATTGTTTGGGCAGATTAAACATTAATATCCAAGGTTTCACATTTATAGTCACTTTTATGTAGCAACCGAAACAGAAATTATGCCAGTTAACAATTTGTCTGCCTATCTAAAGAAATACATTTCTGGTGTATTATGCCAGTGGAGAAACATATATTGTGTGCTTTGTGTGAAGCTGAGAGTGTATTTGTGATTCACAGGAGAGAGGGTGTAAAAGACTGGAAGGTACGGACCGAAGTGTGAAGTTTGTGACAATGTCGACAGTTTTTTGAAACATCAGAACAGCAATTTTGAGATTAAAACAGGCGCGCCACACTATTGTGTCCCCGAGGGGGAACTCAGCTTTGATGTGTGCAAAAGGAATCATTGTTGGCTGGGAACACACTTTTTTTTTTTTTTTGAGTGACAAATGAATCTTGATGATGTGAACCAATTCTTGTTCTGCTGCCTTCAGCTTTTTAAAGACTTTTCTTTCCTTTTAATTGAGAATGATGTTCAGTGAAGGGAACTGAAGTGCTTTCAAAAGAGAGTGAGGGAGGTCATGGACAATTTCACCCAACTTTCATGCCAGGAAAATGATCATATACCTAATGAATAAATCTTTAGGAAGCAGAGATACTCTACCACAAAATGGTATGCGTTTCAAAATTGGAGATCTTTTCGTTAGAAACATCCATAAACATTCAGTTGGAGTTGGATATAGAGTTTTAAGAAGTTTTGTCAGGTTTGATGTCAGTGATGGCTTAAAAGATTTATAACAACATAAAGTCTTATGAACTACTCTTAAGGTACCTTATGCCTGCAAAACATATTTTTTTCCACAGACGATAGAAAGCCATAGATGTTTTGAGATGAGGGGAAGTTAACATTTTTGGGTGAACTATCCCTTTAATTGGCTAAAAAAAAAAACTTTAGCAAGCAAAAAAGTAAACAGCCAATGCTTAAACATGCTTACATATTAATGTATTCATTATTAGGGCTTTGCGTGTGTATGTTATTGAATGTTGCTTGTTTCGCAGTGGTAAATGTGTTTGTATTCGAGTGATGGTTCGCTGTGAGGGATTAGCTGACGTTTGATCGGCGCTTGGAGGGAAGATCTGGCTCACAGGACACCAGTTTTATTCTTCTGAGCTAAAACTGTGCCCTCAGCGCCAGCCTCCATTTTCTCATCCACTCCATCATCTCTCACACTGTTCCCAGGTGTGTACACATACACACAACACACATATATATTTGAATGCCTCTCAAACCATTCCCCCTCCCCCACACTTTATCTCTCTCACTATTTCTGTACCACATGCATTTCAAGTTTAGTTTAGAACTAAGACAACTTCTATGAAACAAACAAACTATATGCTTTAATTAAAATGACCTAAATTCATTGCTAGGTGGCTACTTATTATCTTATTATTTAACATGAGGTTCAACTTTTCATTTGTACCACTTACACCACATAACTAAATGCTAATTCTGCTAATCCAAAAAATGCTAATTCTGTGTGTAAATGTAGTTGTTTCTTCATGTATTTTATCTTGTCCTGCCACAGAATTACTGGGAATGTTGTTTGCATACATTTCTATCTGCTCATAAATGAGTGCCAGACATATTTCTAATACACTATCTTTCTTTCTTTCGTTTGTTTCAGTTTAATTAGTTTGAAAGATCTTTCCTTCCTTTAATCTTTCTTTCTTTCTTTCCCTCCTTCATTAATTATTTTCTTCCTTGATTCTTTCCTTGAGTCTTTCCTTCCTTCATCAAGTCTTTCCTTCCTTCATTAAATTGTTCCTTCCTTCAATCTCTCTCTCCTTCCTTCCTTCCTTCAATCTTTCTTTCTTTCTTTCCTTCATTAATTCTTTTCTTCCTTGATTCTTTCCTTGAGTCTTTCCTTCCTTCCTTCCTTCCTTCCTTCCTTCCTTCCTTCCTTCCTTCCTTCCTTCCTTCCTTCCTTCCTACCTTCAATCTCTCTTTTCTTCCTTCATTAAATATTTTATTCCTTGATTCTTTCCTTGAGTCTTTCCTCCTGTCATTAATTCTTTCTTTCTTTCTTTCTTTCTTTCTTTCTTTCTTTCTTTCTTTCTTTCTTTCTTTCTTTCTTTCTTTCTTTCTTTCTTTCTTTTTCTTTCTTTCTTTCTTTCTTTCTTTCTTTCTTTCTTTCTTTCTTTCTTTCTTTCTTTCTTTCTTTCTTTCTTTCTTTCTTTCTTTCTTTCTTTCTTTCTTTCTTTCTTTCTTTCTTTCTTTCTTTCTTTCCTTCCTTCCTTCATTTAATTATTTTCTTCCTTTCTTCTTCCATGCATCATTACACTCCCCAACAAAAAAACAAACAAAAAAACGAGCCACATTATTTGAAGCATTGTTCATGTCTGTAGCACAGTGGTGCATTGAATTATGTGCCAAAGCTTAGCACTTGGGGTTAAAGATTTGTTAAAATCCCTAATTCATAGAAGGAGCGTAAGCAAGCACCACTAATAAGAGAATTAATAGGGATGAACTAGAGCAGTGCGTGTGTGGTGGCTCTCAGACAGTAAAAACCAATGTGACTGGTTTTAAATGGACACAAGGCAAGAAAATGGTCAGAAAAGACAGACACGGAAGGTTGTGTTTTTGTGGAGCTGTTCCTGACAGTCTTGCACCAGATGTGTACTTATCTTTGACTGGGACTGCTGCTGAGTTACAATATGGGATCGACTTGTTTGGCCTCTTTCTTCCTGAGCTGTAGACCCACAGAGACTCAGTCTGCAGTGCTATCAGTAACTTATATAGTTGCGCTATCATCTCGAAAGTGACTGCCACAAATACCAGGCGATCCGGATAAAACAGTTTATCACATTTCATTGCTTTTCAGATGTATTTTAAGACAAGGACAGCGTGATTTATTATTTATGTTTGCATGGCCATTCTATACCTCTCTTCCAACAGGCTAAAAATACACTATTTATTTAAGATCTGAAACACTAATGATGGTTCGCATGCGGCCGAAACAACACATTAGTGCAAAATAAATTGGCTTTGAAGATTGTTTTCATTGATGCACAGCCAAGCTCTTGGGAAATACAGCATACTTTTGGTTCTCTGTCCCAACCCGAGTGTTTGTCTAGACACCTCATTTGTTCAAACTGCCATTATAACGCTGAATGAGGAATATCTGCTGTGGGAAATCCTCTTATGTAATCACAGAGGGAGCAAGTTGCACCGAAACGTCTTTTGTGAAAGAGGTTAATCAGAGATTTGTATGTCATCTGCATTAGCCAAGACTTCAAAAGTCGGATGAGACATCAAACATCAGGGATGTGAGATAAAACTCTCTCTTGATAGCTTAAAAAAAGCAATCATTCTTTTTTTGGTCTTCTCAAACTTGAAATTGTCAACCAAGGGCCACTGTAACTCCAGGGTTATCTTGTTTCACGTTTTATACTCAAGAAGTTTATCTGGGATAGTGGTTGGTCTGGTTTGAAGATTTTACACTATACATTTGTAAACCCTAGGTTGATGTTCTCATTTGCATATTTATGGGGTCAAGGCAATGATTGGATGAATACAGCTAATGACAATGGCTGGATACGTTTAAGAAATTAAGAATTGGTTCTCTCTAATCTGTCTTAGTATTTGTCATTAGTACGTGTATGAAGGCACAAAGATGATGATGATGATGAGAGGAACATAATAGTGTTTATTTAGTAAATCAATGAACACACTGATCAACACTGTACAGTAAAGACGAGAACGGACACAGATTAAGACAAAGACAGGGTTTAAATACACAGAGGATGATTAGGGAAAGGGAACAGCTGACGAGACTAATGAGATAATTAGTGAAGACACAGGTGATACTGATGACACGGGAAGAGAATGAAGGGAAACTAGAGGGTGATCAAGACAACCACAAAGACAGGGTAGAACACATTGTGACAGTATTATTTATATACATAATATTTAGTAATATTTTAAATTAGCTTTTGTTTTCAGGGTAATTTGTCATTTTTATTAGTTTTAATAAAGCATTTCTATATAGATAAATTTTTAGTTTAGTTTTAGAAATTTTAGTGCTTCAACTTCAGTTGTTTGCCTAAGAAAAAAGGCTTTATTTTCATATATTTTTTTTATTTCAGCTTCAACTGAATACTTTTTTTTTTACGTTTTAGTGAATAAAACCTAAATTCAATATTTTTATCATATAAAGTGGCCTTGTCTTTTCAGAAAATTTGGACTAAACTGTTCAATGCATATGGATTAGTTTTACATATGGATGTAACCCATATATTTTTAAATGGATTAGTTGCATAACTGTCAATGGAGGAACATAAAGCTCTCAGATTTCATCAAAAAAATAAACTTTATTTGTTTTCTGAAGGTGAATGAAAGGTTTAGAACAACATGAGGGTGAGTAATTAAGAACTTTTATTTTTTCGGGGTGAACAATCCACATTACATATACATTTACATTGAACTATCCACTTTAACTCTGCTTCCTTAAATTTGAATTGCAATTCTGCATCCTTTTTTCCCCTTTTCTTCTACCTCTTTCAGAATTGCCCGTTTGAAATGTTATTTTGCCCAGGGTTAAAAGTGGACTTGGTTTGGGAAATAAAAAGACCCAAGGTTAAGCACAGTTTGAAGATCTATAAACTAGTTTTTGTTTTGTAATGTAACTATTGTCTTTTTCGTGGGGAACTGTGGTTTATTTTCAGTACCTCTCATTTAGAAGCACAGTGGCTCTCAGAAGCCCATAATAGCCTGGGTTACCGGACAAGGTTACCTTGCCGAGCTGCTTATCATGGAGAAAGTGGCCTGTTAGGACAAAGCATTTCAGAATTTTATTATCATTCAAATTAGAACATATAGAGGGCTTCTCTCCGATTGGTGAAATAATGGTGGTCATTTATCTAGCTAACACCGACCTTTCATTTCCCATTCATGTCTTATTAGGGGGGCATACATCATCATCTTGGCATAATTAAAAAAAAAAAAACCTCAATTGATTAGTAGAAATGGGGAAAGGTGGTGCTGTGCTCGGCAGGTGCTGCTGGCTGTCATTAGTTTCAGAGTCTGGCATTTTGCTGTTGACTTTTCCCATCGTTGCCGTTAGCGGTGGGAGAATGCGAGCCCAAGGCGACATGTATCCTTATCAGCCCGCCGAGTCGTTTATCACCCGCAGGTTAAAACATAACCAAACCACGCCATAATGCATTAATGTGATTTTTATGAACGTAGCTTAGGTGTTGTGTGTTTATCAGTTTTTATAATGGATTTGTGGTAGATTTTTGTCTCCTTGTGTGCTCATAAAAGGACTTATAAAAACAGTAAAGTTGTGCTGGCGGGGTTTTACGCTGTTGCATATAACATATTTCGAAATATTGAGTGCATTAGTGCCTGCTCAGTTTTTTTAGTGCCATTGGTTCCTTCGTTCATTCATTTTTCCTATAGGGATTTTCAAAAAAGTCTTCATTAAAGTGTTACAAGCCGTGAACCCAAACCAACCAGCTACAAGCTGAATCACAACATTGCACACTGTTTTGATGCAAAAAGTACAAAAACATTTTTTAGGTACAAGACTTAATGGCTTTAATGAGGGAAAGAACTACAATACTATCAAGCAACATATTTGAATGAACAACTATGGATATTGCATTAGTTGTTAATTGTATCAGTAGAAGCAATGTATTTAACATTTATTGCAAATACGTATATTTTACATTATGCATATGCAAGTATTTTGAGAGTGTACAGAGACTGGCTTAGTTATGTACATCACAGTGCTTTTTGGGAGCGGGTGTTCCCTGCAAACCTATTATAAGCTTTGTCTCCATACTGGAGTGATGAATCCGATCTTCAAGCAAAAAGGACTGGAGGAAATATTTGAATCCTACCGATCCAAAGTTTGATTTTTGACTTGTAATGCATTCAGAATCATAATGACTCTGTGTTTGTTTGTTGGCCAAGAGGAAAACTGGCCTTCTGGTTTCTCCCAAGGTTTTTTTCCTCCATTCTTTCACCTGATGGAGTTTGGGTTCCTTGCCACTGTCGCCTCTGGCTTGCTTAGTCGGGGACACCATTATTGATTTGATCGCACTAATCAGATGAGACCTGAACTGCCCTGGACGATGACATCATGTTTCTACAAAAGTGCTTTATAGATTAAATGAACTAATTTAATAATTGACTATCTTTACAATGGAAATGAGTCAACACTAACTGACTTCAGCTGAACAGTGACTGTTTTTGCTTAAAGCTGCTGTACAGCTAAAATGAAATTTCTTTGTGTCATATTATTTTAGTTTAAATAAACTATGCACCTCTTTCTCCCTAATTCTCCCTGCACCTTTGGATTTGAACCTGCTTTGTCCATGTGAGCACCATTTCTCAACACTTTCATCACATTTCCGCTCTTCACTGACAGGTATGAAAGTGACCTGTGGAGGGAGACCTCCTTCATTAACTCTGAAGATAATGCACACCTGGGTGGGCTGATGGGTGGAAATGAATGAATTAGAATTCCCCCTAAAGCTTTCCCTAATGAGAATTCTGCATGAAACCAGTTCTTTTCATGTGGACTGATGGAAGGAAGCCATTCTCCCCCAAAGCCCTTTTAAAGACTAATTGAATAGTAAAGCATTGCCTGGGGCGTTTTGTTGTCAGCTCATTTGGCTCCCCATTCATCTCAATCCGTCATAGCGTTTTCATTTTTTCTTGGCAAAATTCTCAAGGAACAGCCCGCTGAATGCGACTATAATCTGATGATGTTGTAATAACATACATGCCTAAGCACCTTCCCCAACCCAACCCAAACACGTCTCACTTTAACCGTTTCTAATCAATGACAGGGCCCCGTGTCCCATGCGCTGTGGTGCCGTTAGCCCCAGATCGAGATTTTCTCTTTCGTTTGACATTACTCAAGTGGAGCAAATGGATTCCCTGAAAAGATAACTAAGTCTTATCTCACTGCCGCACTAATAAAAATGATGGATAACGTGGGCTGGAAACAATTGAATTTCATGTACGTCTCAGTCATTCAGACAGTCTGTGAGAATAGACAGATTTCTTTTCAGCTGTCATTCTGACACTGTTCTGAAATAATCAAATTGTTAGTATATATAAGGATGTTTCTTCAACTACGGGTGGTTTTATGCCCCATGTTCAGAATATCAACTTGCATAATAAATATATATGCATATCAGTCTGATTAATGTGCTTGAAAAACAATATGTTCAGAATATTTTGCAAGTTGATATTCTGAACATATTGTTTTTCCAAGCACATTCATCTTAATAACTACTATTAATTATGAATTAAATCTTAAATCATTTACAAGTGATGTATAATTAAAGAAGACTGGATGTGAAAAACGTTTTATATTCAGGTGTGCATAATTATTAAACAGGTAAAATTGGCCAAAAAGAGATTTAACTCGCACTGAAAACTCAAATTATGAAATGCTCATGAGACGGATGCAATACTAATGCAATACTAGAAATTGCAAAATTAAGGAGTGACCAATTGACAGCAAAACGCTCATTGGTTCAGTAGGGACATGCAAAAACCAAGAAGAAAAGACACGTTAACTGTCTTGTGTTCATCGCAAATAAAAAACATTGATACATGTGTGTATACATTACGTCAACTATATATATTTATGCCACACAAAATATACTGTATATAACAAATATTATATGCCTGTATGTCTCATACCTTAAAACATTCTTAAAATATAAGTCATAAAAATAAATATTTTTATATTTGAATTTTTGATTATATAAACAGTATTTATTGTCTGTTTATACAGCCTCTCAGTCATCAGAACATAAGATGATCGTAAGAGTATTATGCCACTCTGTACTACCAGCATCTGATGTAGAGAGTGCAATAAAGCATTTCTGTTGTGAATAGCAGTTGTTTGACCTTTAATAATCTTGACATTCTTGACGTCCTCATTGCAGTAATGCATTGCCAAAGGCAGTAATGTGGCATCTTTAAACTATGCAGTAGCTGCCCATGTGTCTAATTAACCGTGCATCCTCATTAGGATCCATATACTACGTTTCCAGTGGCGTCATGCACCTATTTGTCTTCAGGGGGCACCAGTGGCAGTTGTGGCTCACTTGGTGCCCTTGGCAAGAGAAGACCAAAGGGAAAAAAGTTCCTAATTTCAGTATCAGTCTAATCTTTGTTTAGCATTTGTCTAGTAACGTACTTTCTAATGTTAATAAGTCAGTCTGAGTTTTGAGCTACATGAGGGAGAATAAATAATGATTTTCAGTTTAAGGTGATCCACGGAAGGTGTGTCCATGGGCCTGGTCAAATTCAGAGATCTGGGTGGTAATATCTACCACAATGTTTTAGAATGGTTTTTGTTGAACCTATACTAATGGTTCAATTTAATTATTCAAAGTAGAAAATATTTTTTTGGGACGTTGCTTAGAAAAGGGGGGTTTATATATGACACATCTGTATGTTTCATACTGTTCTTCTCATAAGTTTAGATAAATATTGTAGAATCTATCAGACATTTATCCTGTTAAAAAAATAGGTGTGATCATAAAAGATTTGTGGTCTTTAAAAAAATTAACACTTCCACATTTATCCACATTTATTTGATCAAAATACTGTATACTATTGTGAAATATTATTTTATTGTTTTTATTATATTATTTATATATATTATTTTATCTGTTCCATTGTATTATATTTTGAAATGTAATTTATTAATGTAATGGCGAAGATGAATTTTCTGCATTATTACTCAGTGTCACATGATTGTTCAGAAATTATATTACTTTATGTTAATTTGGTGCTCCAGAAACCTTTCTTATTATCCTCATCTTTGTGAAAAACAGTGATCCTTTGTTCAGGAGTCTTTGACAAATAGAAATGCATGACTTTTTTTTAAACAATTTCAAGTCTTTTAATATCACAATTGAATATATCCTTGCTAAGATCTAGCATCTAAAATAAATCAAGCATCTAGCAAGAATAAAAATAAGGAAAAACACCCTGTGGTACAGAGAGTAATATGAAATGCACAACCTTTCAGATGTGTAATTACTGTAATATCCCAAGCAACAGTAGAGCCGAATTGATCAGACCTACAAACCAAAGTTTGTCATAAGCGCAATCTCCTTTTGCTCACAGTAATAACATTTTGCTCGAATACCAAAATAAACAGCAAACATTCAACACAGTTATTAATTTCCATGTATATGATCCTACTCTTCTTTGTCGGATCGGTGCAATGTTTGATGTTGGATTTAGATGTGATTTGGCTCTTTGCATTTTTTCAGAAACAGGCTCTGTTCAGTATCTGTTCAGGGGATTGAATTTATCAGAGACACAATGGAGTTTGACTACTGTCCTTTTGGCCAGTGGTGATTTACTTATCATGCATAATTAAATAAACAAGATCAGTTTTTCCAAGTGATTCACTGGAAGGTTAAGTGAATGGGTGATTGAGCTGATTTCGTCCAATCTAACGTTTTCCTGTCTGCCTCTCTCTGGCACACGATAGGGCTGGAGCAGCTGCGAGTGAGTGGACGTGTGTGTAATGTGGATGGCTTTGTAAACATTAGTCCCAAAGGCACAAACACAGAGAGAGGGCAAACTGCAAAAAACACCCAAAATAAATTCCCTGTCATGTTGCAGTGTTCAATATGTCGCCATAGGCACACTTTGCACGGTTAATACGATAGCAGGATGTGGCATGAAATAGCGAGTGCAGACTTGACACACGTATAGATCAGACGACATCAAAGAGGCACTTCCCACCTTGTTACAAAGAGAGACTATAATTATAACAGCCTTATGTCTTAATCTGTACATGACTGTTTGCTGGCTGGCATTATCAACCATCCGCAGTAAAGCGTGTGGAAGCAGTTTTGGGGAAAAGCATCTCTGTACCTGCAAACTTCTCTGATATTCCTTCAGCCTGAGCCTACTAAGGAGGCAGTGAATGCCAGACCCCCCCCCTTAATCTTCATATGTCACTGTCACTCCTCTGCAAAAGCAGTATATCTGCCACTCGCAGAGCTATTTGGCTGGAGATGGAGTCGCAGGCCTGCCTAAACGGGTTGGATTAACGGCACTTTCAGTCCCTGTCTGTCTCGCACCTTTGCAGCACTGTGACCGAGTAAATAGCCTCCTTTCAGACGACTGGAAGGAAGTTCCCCAAGGAGAGATGCACATTCAATCATATATCATCCCTCGCCCTTGGCCTGCACTCTCGCCTGATTCTGCCTAGATCACCCATGTGTTTCTCTCAACCGCGTGCCAAAAAGGCACAGTAACGGAGCGTGTGCTAACGGTCACCGGCCACTTTTTAAGTCACCTTGGCTCAGCAAGCAATTTACTGTACATTATGTTCAATTTATTATTATTAATTTCAATTAGTTTGAATAAAAATGTATTAATCTTTATGTTAATTATTGTTAGTCATTTTTAATTTGTGTTTATTTATATTATTTAAAAATGTCTACGTTTAAAAAAGTTATTCAAAAATCCATCTCTCTAACTATTATATCATACAACAGTTCGTTCTGGTTCTCGAGTCTGATTGGCTGAGTGCGACATTCCCCAAGTTTCAGCACTGGGACCGTTTCACTGTTAGTATCCCTCCGCTTCCATCATTTCTCACAGAGAGTGTCACTGCGGACTAAACCATCATCATTTTACAAATACTGTTGTTGTGATATGGGCTGTAGTTTTAAGAGTTAGGCTATAATGTAGTTATTTAACTTCAAATACAAGACTTATATTAAAAAAATAGCGCATATTTGCCATTTGTTTAGACGCTTTCGAGATTGACCCATCATCGGCCGGTCATCACTCATGTACCTGTCGAGAACAGCTTTATTTTCGGCAAGTCCTTTGGTAATTTGCTGCTGGCTCTTATTTAGATAGTGTTTAAAAATGATGTATTGATCTTTGGTAAATTACTTTATCAATTTGGTTTTAATGAAACGTTACTTCAGTGAAAGTTACATTACTGCATTAAGAGTTTTATATTGAAAGGACGAAATAAGGCTGTAAACAGTAAGTGCAACTGTTAAAAGGACAATGGTATCACTTTCCTCCGCGGACATTCAAACCGATTTTGTGATTATGAATATAAGATTGATCAGAAGAATATCAACTAGATGCCAGAATTGTACTCGTTAGTCAATTTCTCTCTCATAATATTCCAATACATTACATTTCAATGCAGGGACTCTGTGTTCTTTTTTTTAGTAATTCTAAAGTGATGTTTTAGCATTAATAAGGGAGACTTGGGCTCAACTGTCAACTGAATCCGTGGCGGAAGGAAGTAGTTCTGCGCAAGACAAGCTTTTTAAAGTTACTCTGTTGTTGTTTTTCATTTATTAACACACTTGTGCCGTCGATTAAACAAAGTATCACATGTATATTGGCAAGCTGTGCTCAACTCCGACCTCCCCCAACGGCCGAATTACAGCCATGCTCAGTGTTGTCAGTTCGGGTCACCATCTACGTTTTCCTTTACAAAAGCTCACGAAAGCCCGCCCAATCCAAGAAAAACCAGCACAAATCTTTAACTGCCAGAATGTTGTAGTAGAATTTTATTGTCATACCAATCAAGGTTGATAAGCACAATTTTTATCTCCTTAAAATAACTAAATAAAATAGTTATTAAAAAATATTTCACAGGAAAACAGACCAAAACAGGGCAAATGCATTAACGAGAATGAGCAAATATGGCTAAAATGTCCAGGTGGAAAAATGTCAAAATGGCAATCAAGAAATTAACTGATAACTTTAACCATGGGATAAACGCATACATCAGTTTATCATTTTAAATGCAAAAAGTGGCCAATATAAGAGATCGGTGAAGTACTTTTGTGAAGAACATATTGCAGAAAGCACTTAGCACAGTCAAATAAATAAAATAAAATTGGATTAATCGTTCATTAAATCTCTTTAAGCAACCTGCCCAATCTGGCAACACTGATGCTGATATACAGACATACTGCACTGCTACTTGTGTGATATTGCTCATATATTATATTATATTAACAGTAATATAACAGTTTCACAATATTGCTGTTTTAACTATTTTCAAGCAAATAAATGCAGCTTTGGACATGAGACTTATATTTCTTTTTATTAAAAAAATGTTTTTGACCCCAAACATTAAAAAAATAAAATAAAAAAATAAAATTAATATATATATATATATATATATATATTATGAATGGATAATATATTTAATAAAATTTCTTATGTTTTGCAATAAACTTTAAATCTTATCTTATATATGGACATTTGGAGGCTCAAAATTGATACACATTATTGCTATAAATAATTTTTTTCTACGCAGAAAATAAACGGTATTTGTATTTCTGGATCCCTGTTGCGCTCTATTACAGTAGCACTGTGCAGATGACACCATTATTGCATTGTGGTCTGCTCCATTATGATGAACTTCTATTGAAGCTGCTCTTAAACAAGGACTGATTATTGTCCTGCAAGGTCCCAAGGCTCCAGGTTCTCTGGAGGCTCCTCTTGTCGCAATTAATGTCCAAATACCAAGAAATTACTTTGAACCCACCATGGGAGTACTATACTGCAAAAGAGGTGACAATATATCCTGACCATACAGCATTATTAGATTCTTGGTTTTATCATTATTACGGTAGGTTCATTGCATTATTAGATATTTCTGTTTATTTCACATTGCGGCTTTGGTTGTTTATCTATATTTAAACTTTAAACCTCCAGTAGCTTGTTCCCAGGTGTCCGTCCTCTGCTAGCCTCTCCATTATAGACAGATGATCCAATAGCGGGCTCCATAGTCCATCTTCAAACATGGAGTGCATAAAAATGTGTGCAAATTTCAAATAGTGAAGTATTTTTCTGACCACAGACCAGGTAACAAATGAATATAGACAATATTATTGCTGAAAAATGAGAAAGATGGAGAATTGTAGATCATGTTGAGGTGGCAGCAAGAAATTGTTCTTCTCTAACCTCTCATAAAGTTTAATGGAGTGGGTTATTATAGGCTCACAACAGCATAACTCACAAAAATCAAAGCGAGGTGCGTTCGCCGCATCTTCGCCTGTTTCACACTCTCGTACACGCCTTTATCACATCTGGAGAAGGAATGAGTCACACCATTGACACTGTTAATTCATAGTTATCTCAAGTGGTTTCGAGTGCCTCTCTTACTTTATTACAGTCCAAAAATGAACATCAAATCTTTATAAAAGTTCTGAAACTGTGAAAAATCACGGTGCACACTTTATCATCAAAACGAGTTGCACACGCTTTAGTTGGACAGATGTAATTATTGCTTTTACGTCACATTTATGGAAAGATCTGATAGCGCGTGAATGACTTTCACACAAGTTGTAGAAGGACTTGCTGAAGTGTTTTAGAGCCTGCAGAATTTGGGGTCAAGCCATTACCCTCCTTAATGTGCTGTGAGATTGCATGCTAATTGATGCTGCACGCTAATTGATATTAGCCCTCGCCATATCTGTTTTACACATTTGCGCACAATGCAAAGGTGTATTTTGCAGCCAAGTTTCGGGATGAATCTCTCTCTCACGTCTTGGAATAATCTACCATATCTGTGCTGCATTACCTGCTAGCGGGTGGCTTGCTAGAAGTTGGAAAAGGCTAAGTAAATCAGCTGGAATAGCACAAAACAAAAGGAGCAGGTAACTAGCAGGGGAGCTTTCCAGTCAGAGGTGTTGTTGTGTGATGAAGTGAAGGTTGGTGCGGTGCCCTCTCCTCCCTGACTCCCCTGTAGCGTAGCGCCCCGCGTCCTGGGGGAAATCTCGGCAGACTGTCTCAAATAAGAACGTGCTGAGGGAGAACTCGGATAAACAATCCAGATCCTCCCTTGCTCTGTCTTTTTGCTGCACTTTGGGCGCCAGGTAACCTTCTGCCAGGAGCTGAGTGGCAGGTAGAGATGTTTCTCTCTATTTTAAGCAGCGTCTAACAAGCCTCGTCAGACAGACTGCAGGGGCCTTATACTCACTGCTGGCATAACTCAAACAGAGAAGCCAGCAGACTCACCGTCAGCCAAGCACCACCTGCCACCCAGCACCTCAGCAGAGCTCTGCAGAAACTTGCACAACTGTACACACACACACACGCCCCTCAAGAGCTCGCTGATCGATGTGAACCCCCCAGTCAGAGTGTGGCTCTGCAGGGAGGATGCGTTCTGAGATGAGAAGGTTAATTTGGGGCCGGCGGCCTCAATCACTGCGAACTCCAAGTAAATATGCTCCTCAGATGAATAATGCAGATTCACCGCAGCTGAAATCTCAAGTGGAGGGATTTGTGATGTGTTCGGGGATGTACGATTCGGTGGTCGATGAAGGGGAGATGAGTCCGCGGTTTGAGTTGCGCATCGTTTTTGTCATGCCGTGACTCTGTGGTGTAACAAATGATGCCTGTGCTTGAGAGGGTAACTCCTTAAATGAAGACAGTGCTTGAGCGGGTTGCTGGAAAAGATCTGAGAATTTGGGAGAGGCACGCTTCTTTGAAAACATTTGAGTGCATGACGAAAGAAGATACCAGAAATAAGTTTTTGGGTAAAATTAGCAATATGTTTCTTCTTCTGCTAGTCAACAAGATGTACACAAGTTTTCTTGAGTTAAGTAGAGACCATTTCTTCAGAAAACATTATTAAACGTATTCTTTAGGGAGCATTCCTGCGGCAGGTGGCAGCGTGGGCACTTGTTGAAAATGTCAGATCAGGGGGGCGAAGGGAGAGCCAAGTTGTCAAGTTGATGACTGCTGTAGACAAGGCTTGTTAAAAGAGTACAAGGCACAGGTTTGAGCACAGAGCAACATGATAGAGATGTGTTGGAGGAGGAAAATCAGGCAATAAATGTGTTCGGATCTGTTACCTGCCAGTACAGCAGTGGGGGTGTACTTTAATTAGGGACTGATCCATGTGATGTTAGCGGTTCAGTGAACACTGAGCTATCTGTGATAAGTTGTAGACATGCTCTGGTTTATGGTATAATCTTCCTTAGATGCTTAGAAAGACTTGATCCTTAAGCTCAGGGATCAAAGAAGCTTGCTTTGCTAGCGCACTTTCTGAATCGATCTCTGCTTGTTTAATACCATGTTACTTGTGGTAAGTTATGCTGAAATTGATTAAAAAAGGCAAGAAATAAAAATAGGCCATATGCTGTAGGCAACCGTCCAAAAAATTACAATAATAGCAGCTTCTCTTTTTGTCGAGTAGCTTATGTAGGCTTTGACTGTGCTAATACTCCAAATCTAGGTTGTGTTTTTTTTCTGGCAGAGGTTGGAGTGAGTTCACATACGCAACAGGGAGCGAATGTTGCACTCAAATGACGCTAGGCAGCCGGGGCACCAGGGGCCGGAGAATTGTCAGTCGGTGTCTGGGAGGTGTGACTCGTGTGACATTCACGTCCTCCGCAATTATCACTGCTATGATGTGTGAGCATTAATGATGTATGAACGTACAGCGGGAGGTTTGGGGGAGGCAAGCAGTTTAGAATCTCAAGACCTCGTTATCTGGAGGAAACTAATACCAGCTTTGTTGTATTTGAGCATGCAACATGTTTAGGAGGTTACAGTTACATTTTTACATTTATTCATTTAGCAGACGCCTTTATCCAAAGCGATTTACAACTTGAGGAAAACAGAAAGTGATTCATCATGAAGATAAAAAAGTATATAAGAGTGCTTGCAATACAAAGTTTCAAACATTACATTACATTTATTCGTATAGTAGACGCTTTTATCCAAACTTAAAACTTAGGAATGCAGAAAGGGATTTGTCGTGAAGAGGCAAAAGTACACAAGTGCTCACAATACAAATTTACCAAATACTAAGTCAATACCCATTTTATGTGGATCAGCTTTCTCATTAGAATCACAACCTGTAAGTATGATTAATTATTGATTAATCAAAATATACACATTTTTCTGTTTTACATCGTTATTACTGTCTTACTGAAACAGTAAATGCTAATCAGCTGTGTTCCCAATATTACCTAAAACTGTGTGTATTAATACAGATTGCGTTGTTCTTGTTTCTTGTGTAATGATATAAGATTGAGCAAGATTTGTTCGACAAATTTCATTTCACGTTAGTGCTTGGCTAACGAATGCGCGGAGGAATTATTGATACAATTCCTCCATGAGCACCGCAATAAATTAGAAAAATACACATTGGTTTGTTGATGGACATGCAACATCTCATAATGTACCTCA
This sequence comes from Rhodeus uyekii, assembly GCA_037043235.1. NCBI lineage: Eukaryota > Metazoa > Chordata > Actinopteri > Cypriniformes > Acheilognathidae > Rhodeus > Rhodeus uyekii. Next base: position 682,400 of record JAWRVZ010000141.1, read on the forward strand.
AACTGAGTAGCACTCACTGAGAAACGTCCTGCTCAAGTTGGTCTTGCATCCTTGTCCTTCTAATGTTTCATCATTGGACTCACGCTTGGATTGATATGGTAAAATCGACAGCATCATTACGGTCTTAACAGCTGTACACATTGTAGAGTTTTAAGACGCCTCCAGAGCTGAAGTTCAGTTATGATAATGAGAGTTTAGCTTCCAACACACACTGTAAGTGGTAGACATACTGGGCTGTGTGGCCAATCAGAGCAGAGTAGAGTCCTTTGAGAATCATTAAATAATGTGATGTGTGGTGTATATTATGAGAAAATGAAAGTGTTTTTTGACCATTGATGCATGTTAAACTTTTAGGAGAACCTTTAAAATAGCATAATAGGGCCACTTTAATGCACATTTCTGGCCCTAATGTTATTCTATTTTACATTTTTATGCATTTGGCAGACACTTTTATCCAAAGTGACTTGCATTGCATTCGAGGAAAACATTGAATCAGTTCTTGCTTTCCCTGGAATCAAACCCATGACTTTGGCGCTGTAAACACCGATGCTCTACTGATTGAGCTAAAGGAAAGCACAGGAAAGCGTTTACTTTATTCCAAAGTAAATGTCTCTGTAATCCTCAAATATAACAATTTGCTTTAACTCTGAATTAGAGATGGGTGATATAAATGATTTTCATTTCAATCTGATACCAAGTATTGTCATAGCTAATATTGCTGATACTAATGCAAATCATTAATGTAATTCCTAAGAATAAAATAGGTAATTATAGCCATTTAACATTTCAAAAGCCATTTTAACTTTAAATAGGCTGCAATTGCTAATTATCAGACCTTTTTTTATTAACAGTTAAAGAACATGATAAATCATTGAGCAGTTTCTATAGTTGCTTCTATTATTAACTATATTAGCCGTAATGAATATAGCAATTAGCTTGGTTGTTATTTACTGAAATTAAATTTCCCCAGATTCCAAATGTAAAGGGCTTAGAGTACAGGGAAAAGAGCTATATAAATGTAACAAATTATAAATATTTAAATATTTCACTTCTCTACGTGACTGTTCAACACTTCTGTTTGTTCAGATGAGCAGAAGGATACCTCATCTTTTTGAAAACAATTTTTTCTTTTTTTATACTTTGAAAAGAATGTATTATTCAAAAGCATTAGTACGTATTTTCAAAAATTGCATTAATATATTTATATTTGAGGATCAATCCTCACAATACAGCATCAGCATTGGAAAATCCAATATTTGAAGATTGATCTGCTCATCTCTAATCTGGCATGATGTCCAGATGGATCAGATGATGTCACTGAGGTAGTGCAGACTATACGTGAGGATGCCAAGGGCAACTCACTCACTCTCTTGTAATTTCAAGCATATCTTTCTTTACTGAAACTCAAAGGGAGATATTTTGATGACCCTATTGACTTTCACTGAATGAACAATGAAAGATAATTGAAGGGAAAAAAAAGAATGCATTTTTCAAAATGTTTTTCTTTTGTGTTCCACAGAAGCAAATGTCACACAACAACAGGAGGGTAAGTAAATGTGTGAACTATCCTTTTAATTAATAGCCAGATAGTTTCATTTTATTGGTCAAAATAAAAGCCGTTGTTATATTATTTCTATCATTGTATATTATTATATTTAGATTATATATTTAATTTCACAAACCTTCCAGACATTAAAGTAGTATTATATTTTACAGGTTTATTGTTTTAATCAATTAAGGAAATATTGTGTAAAATAAATACAATTTATTTTCAGTGATAGCTATGCATGTGTTTAAATAGTGTGATTGATATATGTATTTGCTTTAAATTGGCAACCCCACTCTCTAAAGCTGGGCTCAAACTGCACGAGTTTTAAAGTCTTACCTGATTGTGAAATCTGGTTGCATCACGCACATAAGGAAAATCTTCAAAGATTTTCTCCTTTCAAATCTCAAACCAGCACACACTACAAGATTTGAAAATCGTACACTACAACATATTCTTCATATTATCATGGCAGGTTTAGCACCTCGCTCGATCTCACGAGGAAGTGAATGTAAACAAAATGGAAAAAATACTTGTTGTTGCCACATTTCGACCAGCCGTTCCTCCATCTCCGTTGTATACCGGACAATTTCCGTCACTTCCGTCTCCTTGTAGACTTGACTCTCATTGGTTATTGTGGAAGTACTAATGTATTCATAGTTGTAATCATCCTGATTTAAAACCCTAAAAATCAAAAATTTTTGATATATTCTGGGCCAAACATCAGAACCGACAGATGTCTTGGACTCGTTTTTTTCTCTCTGAATGTCAGGAGGGGTAAATCGGGCATAAAGTGTTCTGAAACTCCTGTAGTCTGAGCTCAGCTTGGCATGGGCATTAGCCATAAAAAAATAAAAATAAAACATTATCTGTCTATTACTGATTAGTTTGGCTACGTTTTGGCATAAAATAATCTAGGGCTGTCAAAATGGCTGAAGACATAAACTTGATAATTTACTTAAATATTACTAATATTTGAATTATATTAGAATTTAAAAGGCATATTTTCAGTTAGAGGGAAAAAAAAAACACTTGTTTGCTTGTCTCATGAGGTCACAAGAGGCCACAATGAGCATAAAATAGTTTATTCAATGCACTGTGTAAAATAACATGACTGTAAAAAAGTAAATTGCATGAACGATTATTTTAACAAAACAGCATAATATGTTCATACATAGAAAGAGCCGAAGCGCTTATCACAGTACTTTTTTCATCAAAAAACATTAGATGCAGTGGAATTGGAAAAAAGTGTAGAGACGTGTTTTTTAAACATTTGACTTTTAACTTGACATGGCTTTTTAAACAAGCGGCTCTCTTGTACGAGATGTGAGTGCAGCGATCAGAGATGTCCGTCTTCCGCATGTTTACATAATGGAAAAGCAGAGCAGAAAAAGCATTCTATTTGAGTGGCTTGGTTATGGCTTTGATGTAACCTAGATCTTCTGCGCATTGAGTTTCTGTATAAAAAAGATTTGTAATAATTGAATTTCATGCGGATATATACGATTTTTGTGCATATCCAATTGGAATCTGATCATAAAAATAAATAAATAAATGAAATGTTTATATTTTTTTTACAATCAGATTCCAATTGGATATGCACAAAAATCGGATTCAGACTGAAGAAGGCTAAATTCTGCAATGTTTTGGATGAATAAACCCCCAAGCCTCACTCCCATTCATGTCACGCCACAAGTGTGACCCCTCCAGCTCTACTCTCACCGCTCCAAGTGCGTTTCGAACTGGTGTTTTCGATGCAAACAAGGAAGCCTTTAGAGCCAGTTACTAGTGCCTCTTGAGGTTTTGTATTCGCACAGCTCTTACTAGCTAGCCTCCGTTACTTTGTTTCAGCTGGAAATGTCATGCTACAGAACTAAATTGGGTTGCGAATGCCATTGAATGCTTATTTTTGAAGTGAGGTCTCCAAATGAATAGTTTAAACATGGAATAACTTGTAAAGAACTGTTAAAGTAAGCTGAGGTGTTTGTCTTTGTTTCTGCTGGCTGCAGAAGAACACAACATTAGCCAATGGTAAAATATTCACCCTCTTTTCCAGAAACCAGATAAAATGAATCACAATTAAGCCGTTTGAATAGAAAACCTGACCTAACAAGCCTGGATTGCGGCCTCTTTACCAAAACAGACAAGATGTCTGATTATCACTAATTAAAAATGATTAAGCACCTACTTACCTGCATCAATAACCATTGATTGAGAGGAATGCTGATGCGGGGAAGGTTCTGGAAGAATTCCAAAACACTTTCAAATTTCTATGCTCAAACCAGAGCGGATGCTTATTGACCAAACAACCGATCATTAAAGTCCTTTGCTTCATTCTCTTCTTTAGAAAGCTCATGGATCCATTTACTTCCTCAGCCGCTCACAGTTTGCATGCCATCAATTGAAAGCAGAGGGAAGTGTGACAGTAGTCTATTTTAGTCTTTCACCATGCTGAAAAAGTAATTTGTCATATTTTACAATGCACCGAGATTGGCAAAACTGCAGCTCTTAGCATACAATTTAAGGTTTAAAACTTGGAATGTTTTAAACACTTCATTTATATGCTGGGTGTTTGTGGGCTCTCAATTCAAGCTCAGCTCATGATGACTTTTCCCACCCACGATATCAGGTTCATGACACATATTTTTAAAGGGATAGTTTACCCAAAAATGAAAATTCTGTTCTCATTTACTCACATTAATGTTAATTAAAACTGGTATACAGAAAGAGTAATGTTCTGGTTGTTTTTCAGTTTGCACTTAACTTCTTTGGCCAGATCAGAATCAGCGAGTCGATCTTGAATCATTCAGATCCCTTTGTGAACAACTTATTAGTTTAAAAAATATGACTCAAGAACCTTATCCAACCAGACTAGTCAATGATTTGAACTTGAGCACTGGATTAGTGAATGAATCATTCAGAGCCCTTTGGTAATTAACGGATTCATCTAAAAATATGATGCAAAATTATGATTCAATCACCACTTATACATGACTACCACTATCATTAACTCACTAAGGTGGATGTCAAGATTTCAATGATTTTGCTCACACAAAGCTGTCAAATGTATTCAGAAGACTACACTCATTTAAATGAATCACATAAAAATAAATGAAACACTCGGTAACAGTTCAGTACAAATTAAACATGATTTTAGACGCTAGTTACAGTTATTCCATTCTGCTTTATCTTCCTATCTTCACCTCTGACACATATGAAAAAATATGAATATTTCATAGATTTGCTTTCTAACTTGCGCACTTCTGTGTACTTGTAAGCTGCTGTCTAACGGCAACCTCTGCGCTGAAGGGAATTGTTGTTTTTTGCATTGGGTTAAGAGTCCTTTCAACAACCGTTTCCTCCGCACTCATATCCATAATTAATAAAGGTTGGAGGTAAAAGAACGATAGTATAGTGGGAGAGTCTTGGCTCAAGCATCAAATAGTTGATTATTGCCTCTGATTAATAACGGCCCTGATACATTTCTGCTTGGCACAAATGTATTAATTATGATGCGATGAAGACAGCTCCCTCGTGGAAATGTGCAAGCAGTGTACTTGTGTCAATTAATTGGTCTTGTCAAATTAAGATTCTTCTCTGGAGGATGTGTTTATGAAAAGCCACAGTGGAAATAGTCTGGGTAGACTCAGAGGTTCATTTTGCTGATCTACAGTATAAGTGGATACAGCAAATGTCTTCGTGATGTGTTCAAGCAGGTGCAGTAACCATGGTAACAACAGAAACCGGATGATGTGTACAGTGCATTAGAAATGATAGCTCAAGGTGCTGTGATTGTACGACTTACTGCCACACACGTCTATCTATCAGTCTATTTATTGTTCTATTTTGTTCTATTTTTTTAAATATAAAGAATGTGAGCGTAACGTTACAAAAACCTTTCATTAGATTGAACTGTCTTTGTTGTGTTATATCTTTCTCAGTAAGAGCTTTCTAATAGCTTTCCTCTAGCTCAAACTGTAGAGTGTGGTGCTTGCAACGCCAAGGTTGTGGGTTCGATTCCCAGGGAAAGCAAGAACTGATGGGAATGTTTTGGATAAAAGCATCTGCCAAATGCATATATGTAAATGTATATCATTCTGTATATTATGTAACGTTGTATCTATCTCTCTATTGTTATATCTATTGTTGAGAATATGATCTTTTGTGAATGTGATGTGAATCTTTTACCAATTCTGAATAAGAGACAAATATCCCAATTGTAATTTATAAAGGTTAATTTTCTTGCAAGAAAAGGTCAACAGTCATACAGACATCCGAAGCTGCCCTGCAGAGTGTGACAAAGAAGGGAGGGCTGTTCCAGCATTTATACCTCTAATCAAGACTAAAGGCTCAGTTGTAATTGTCCATTCCTTATCAGGAACACATTACCCTCTCTATACCTCAAACATATTTCTTCCAACTTATATCTTACTTACTAGTTTTACAGAATGGAACATACAATTAATGCCACACAATAATCAATAATGTCAAGAAACAAAATATAATCATATATAAGATGGAAAAGAAAACATTTATAAAATTCCATCACAATTGTCATGTTATAAAAACCTTTAGATTTAGGCCCTGTATACACCTGGTATTCAGAGACATTTTGGTCGATCGGATGATGCCAAATGGGTCTAAAGCATTTGAGCTCATCCACTTCCATAGGTAGCCGAAAACATTTTTGACCTTATGCGGAAACATATGGGAAGCGCACTAGCCAGACAACTGACTTTGTCGACTGAAGACCCAATTTAAGTTTGAAGAGGAAAAACATACCAAGCACAATGTTCTCACCATTCCTGATTTCTAACACGCACTCAGTGTTCGGCAGCTATCAGAGCAGAAACGAAAGCTGCGTTCAGCTGCGTTCATATGTAAATTGCATGAGTTTATTTCGGCCATTAGAATGAAAGATCTGAAAAAGCCCATACATTTTAGCCACTTGTAGACACTCCCCTTGCATAGAAGAAATTTAGGACAGAAGTGGTTGAAAGTGGACAAAAGAGAGATTCAAATAAAGTTGTAAACAAGAATGTGTCTCCCTCGTCTACTTGTGATCACCCAAAACGCATCTTAATACCACGTTAAAACAGGGCCTGACGTCTGTCTATCTGTCTGTCAACATTCTATGTATTATTCTGTCATTCTATTATTAATTATTATTATTTATCATTTTGTCTGTTGTTATCTGTCATTCTATATTGAATTAGTCTTGCATGAGAATGTATTTTAGTTTTATAATATTTCTGCAATAAATGCAAATATTTGTAACAATTGTTAATGGCCTATTTGAATACTCTAAAGATTTTAGAGATTGTCAATATTTTGCAATCTCATTTACTTTCTTTCTTTCTTTACAAAGCAAAATAAAGTTACACCAACACTGAAAGAGAAAAATGCTTTGATTTGGTCGATCAGATTCTTTCTGCACTTCTTCTCTGAATCTGCATAATGGAGGCAAGCTTATCTGTCACAGGACAAAATGTGTGGTTGCTGTGTTTTTCTTTTCTAGTGCTCATGGCAACGTAAAAACTGTACACCCAATGTCACCAAAATCAAATCCCTTGGTGCTGTTTTTGCAAAAACAAAAACGGCAAACTTTTCTTTGTTTATGTAAATTAGCCTGTGCAAACAAATAGAAGACCAGAAACTCTCCTTCAAATAATTACTCAACAAAAAACTGTTTGTCATCTACCTCAAATAACAGATTTTTCAGAACTCTGTTTGTGAAGTGAAAATATAGAGCCATTACATTCTAACTTGTGACAGTATGGTAAATTCAGTTATGATTTTTGTATTCAGCATGTTTTAAGAGGATTACCAAAGTCTCTGTGTGTTTGTGTTCGTTTAAGCTTTCTTTGTGCACCTCAGAGTCGACCGCAGAGGAGCGAGCCGAGCCGAGCCGAGCTGAGTCTCTCTAATGCAAAGCGTAATTACTAGAGTGATCCTCTTGCTTACAGCTTGAGGAAAATGGAGGAATGGATAGACAAATGGTGTAATTAGAGGATTAGGAGGTCTTGGGTAATAGGGCAATAGCAGTACCCACAGCTAATTATCCCGTTTCCAATTTCCTTTTATTAGTCCTGGTGTGTGTGTGTCTGTGTGTACACACACTACACTATTTTTAGGACAAACAAAGCACGTATAACACATCCTTGTGCATCAGGTTTGATTGTTTACTGTAATAAACACCCTATCAGAGGAAAATAAAGCTTTTATTTTTGCCGTTGGCATGATGTGCATGGCTGGTAGCATTGCACTGAGGAACACTCATTACTGTGTAATGTCACTACATTTTGTTTGTACTGTCAGTGTTTTCGTATGTCAACTGCTAAAATACAAGGAAATAATAACTTGGACCTGAGAGAGAAGAGAGATACTACATGAAGTTGACAGCTGATTTTAAAGCAAGCATTTGAATAATATTGCCATCATCTTTTTTCACCTCTGTAATTTTCCTATCTTGTAGGACGTATGAAAAAGTTATATATCTAACCAACTCAATATTGAGCATCGCTCCAAATCACAGTTCTCTCACCTTTTAATTCTTTCCAGTTAACTTTCTCACCTGGAGACAATCCCTCAGAGAGAGAAACCTCATTCTGTCTGTCATATTTACTCTTCCTTCTCTTGTAAGATGAGCTGCACGCTGCCGTGGCTCAACTCTGCTGAACCGGAGCCACGCGAGCAGCACTGATGTAGCTTTCCATCACCCGTCACAGCCCGTGTAAAAAAAAAAAGAAAAAAAGTAGAGTGAGAGAGAGAGAGAGAGGAAAATTAATTAAATTGTGCGGGGACAAAGGCCCAGGACATAAAGGTCTGCTGTTAGCATTTTTCTAGCCCATTGATTCCTTGTTACAACTGCACATTATGGCTCCCAGAATCCTCATAAATCAATTTGCACCACTATTGTCCTTTTGAGAGAGCTCTTCCCAACACAGCACACTGCACTGCGGAGGTGACCATAATCTATTGTTTGAGTTTAAGACCTCTCAGCCGGCACAGGACCCCTTGAGCCTCCGGAGGCCGGCTAAATGAATCGCTGGGCCTTCAGATTTTTCTACGTTTGGTCAGCTTGCTCTGACTAGAAGACAAAAGTGAATCTCCTGGAATCTGAACATATGAGTGCTGTATATTCCGCTCTAACTACCTTGACCCACATATCAGCGAGTGCATTGTCCTTATTCGCTTGTTTACGATGCTTTGTTCTACGCCAGATGTGCCCTCTGCGTAACTGGGGAAAAGTATTCAGATTAGAGTGCGAGTGTGAATATTCAGGTAACTAAATGTGTGCTATTATGAGTTACATCTCTATGTTTGGAAGGAATAAAGTAGCTTTCCCTCGGTTTCCAAACATGGTTATCTGCCTTTTAATCTACTTCCAACAAAACTTAAATAAAATTAGATTTTTATTTAAATAGTTACAGTACATTTTCTTTCTCTTTATGCCTGCATTTCACATCTGCTCTAGCTTCTGTTTAGTCAGTGCCAAGTTAAACGTTTAAACTAAACTAGCACAGATATTGCCGGCTCTTTTACTTGTGATGTTCCTCATTTGTAAGTTGCTTTGCATAAAAGCATCTGTTAGATGAGTAAATTTTAATGTTAAAAGTGTAATGCTGTACACAGGCTGCAGCTTCAAAAGGGCATATGAGACTCGACTCACAATTGATTCCAGAAGGATAGCAGTAAGAGCATTTTTTAAATGCTTTCAGTACTGTGTAGGGGAATTACAGTTAAGACCTGAGGACCAGATATGTTGAATGAAGACCACGAGTTAGAAGTGCAGACAATGGAAGAAATTTTAGTGAAGTTTAGTTTGCAGTTTCATCAGCAGAAGCTTCAGGTCTCACAAGGAGTTCGTAGGCCGCCCCACTTACAATAACATTGTTACAGCAATTATACTCTAACAGAGGCTACTAACTACGTCAATGATGACAGTTAAATGATTCTGATTGGCTAAGAAAGAAAGAAAGATAAACAAAACTAGTAATTTTCCACACAAGAGCAGACAGTCTGAAGCATATCTTCGTTGATCACATGGCTGACGGGTTAGTGACCTTCCACGTGGCTTGTCGAGAACAACAAGTCATTCCGTCTCCTTATGGTGCCAGTTAATCACCTCACCAATACAGGCCATATTAACACACACACAGATACACAACTTCTCCAAGGCTGAACTCGGCTCAGGCTCCAACTATCAACAGAGAGACTCTCAAAACATTCTGATAACATGTTCTATCTGGTGAGACGTGCTGACAATATTCATCCTTACTCTATGGAAAAATACAGAAAAGTAAAGAAAGGCTTTAAGTAATAATTGGTTACATAGGTGATTCCTGACTGAAGTGTACAAAAAAGGAAAATAAAAGAATATATATATATATATATATATATATATATATATATATATATATATATATATATATATATATACACACACAAAATAAGAAGTATATACAATATATACAAGCGGCAATGGATTTTCGAATAATCTCCATCAACTGAATGATTTCTTTTTTCTTGTCCACCATCTTATATATGTTCACCATTCTAGGCTTATAATATAGGTAACATTTTTAATTGTTTTAATTTTTATTTGCTATATGCACTGCATTCTTCGATTGTCTCATCAAGGAGACATGTGATACCTTTAAAACGAGGTATCTGACTTCCCTAGCTGCTTTAAAGTCAGAAATGTGTCGGAAATGCTGTCGAGGCAGCTCACTACAGAGCTTATAGCTTACTTAGTTGTAGCTTGTTGCATTGTAATCACGTCTTCTCCTGCTCTTACTCTGCAGCTGAAGGGATTTTCCCCTCTACAGAAATTTCTTCTGCTGTGATTCTAACCATGTCACCGATGGAATAGGCACTGTTGAAGGAAATCATCCACTGCTTCTCTCTTCACTCGGTTCATCACCATCATCATTTGATAACCAGCACAATCTACATATTTGACTTTGAACATCCCTCACACTGAATGGCTTGATGTGAAAAGGAGCATTTAATCAAGTATTTTCACTTCCATTGTGCTGCTGACTATATTTAACTCACCTGTAATGGTCTTCTAGCAGTCAAGGCCAGTTCACCAAAATCCTGTAGTTGAATTTTTTTTGTTATGCGGTACTCTTTTGAATTTAAGTGCGTTTTCCTCTAAAAGGGTTGATCGGACTTTTTGAAATACACTCTAGTCAAGCTGAGGCACTTAAACTTTATTATACCTTGAGTATTTACACAATGAAAATGGTAACATTTGCTTAGACAAAAGACATTAGTTAAAATTCCCCCCAGTTGAAACATGATATTGTGATGGGGGGAACCATCTTTTAAATTTGGCATGAAATGGAATTTGTGATTTGTCTTTTTTCCCTATTGTAATACAGGGAGTGCAGAATTATTAGGCAAGTTGTATTTTTGAGGATTAATTTTATTATTGAACAACAACCATGTTCTCACTGAACACAAAAAACTCATTAATATCAAAGCTGAATATTTTTGTATCAATATTTTAAGTAGTTTTTAGTTTTAGCTATTTTAGGGGGATATCTGTGTGTGCAGGTGACTATTACTGTGCATAATTATTAGGCAACTTAACAAAAAACAAATTTATACCCATTTCAATTATTTATTTTTACCAGTGAAACCGATATAACATCTCAACATTCACAAATATACATTTCTGACATTCAAAAACCAAACAAAAACAAATCAGTGACCAATATAGCCACCTTTCTTTGCAAGGACACTCAAAAGCCTGACATCCATGGATTCTGTCAGTGTTTTGATCTGTTCACCATCAACATTGCGTGCAGCAGCAACCACAGCCTCCCAGACACTGTTCAGAGAGGTGTACTGTTTTCCCTCCTTGTAAATCGCACATTTGATGATGGACCACAGGTTCTCAATGGGGTTCAGATCAGGTGAACAAGGAGGCCATATCATTAGATTTTCTTCTTTTATACCCTTTCTTGCCAGCCACGCTGTGGAGTACTTGGACGCGTGTGATGGAGCATTGTCCTGCATGAAAATCATGTTTTTCTTGAAGGATGGAGACTTCTTCCTGTACCACTGCTTGAAGAAGGTGTCTTCCAGAAACTGGCAGTAGGACTGGGAGTTTAGCTTGACTCCATCCTCAACCCGAAAAGGCCCCACAAGCTCATCTTTGATGATACCAGCCCAAACCAGTACTCCACCTCCACCTTGCTGGCGTCTGAGTCGGACTGGAGCTCTCTGCCCTTTACCAATCCAGCCACGGGCCCATCAAGACTCACTCTCATTTCATCAGTCCATAAAACCTTAGAAAAATCAGTCTTGAGATATTTCTTGGCCCAGTCTTGACGTTTCAGCTTGTGTGTTCAGTGGTGGTCGACTTTCTGCCTTTCTTACCTTGGCCATGTCTCTGAGTATTGCACACCTTGTGCTTTTGGGCACTCCAGTGATGTTGCAGCTCTGAAATATGGCCAAACTGGTGGCAAGTGGCATCTTGGCAGCTGCACGCTTGACTTTTCTCAGTTCACGGGCAGTTATTTTGCGCCTTGTTTTTTCCGCACGCTTCTTGTGACCCTGTTGACTATTTTGAATGAAACGCTTGATTGTTCGATGATCACGCTTCAGAAGCTTGGCTATTTTAAGACTGCTGCATCCCTCTGCAATATATCTCACTATTTTTGACTTTTCTGAGCCTGTCAAGTCCTTCTTTTGACCCATTTTGCCAAAGGAAAGGAAGTTGCCTAATAATTATGCACTCCTGATATAGGGTGTTGATGTCATTAGACCACACCCCTTCTCATTACAGAGATGCACATCACCTAATATGCTTAATTGGTAGTAGGCTTTCCAGCCTATACAGCTTGGAGTAAGACAACATGCATAACGAGGATGATGTGGTCAAAATACTCATTTGCCTAATAATTCTGCACTCCCTGTAGATATCCAAATGAAACCGCATATCCAACAATAAAAAAATATTGGGAATTGATTGGTCATTGGATGGTTGTGGTTTGCTATTGATAGATCTCATGTGAGTGATAGGTCATGCCCTCGCAGCAATAAACATGCCATTGTCACAGTCATGTCGTGTCTCTTCACTCTTCCTATTTCCTTCTGTGTGCTTCCCTGTGTCATTTCCCTCACCTGTCGTGTAATCACTTCCCTCATTAGTCTTGTCACCTGTTCCCCATCATTCCTTGTGCTTAAAAGCCCTCATGTGTTCCCTTGTCTTTGTCGGTTTTTGATTATGTTCAGACGTGTGTTGGCGGTCTCCTGTTCGACGTAAGATTTGATGGTTCCTGTTTTTGTGTGCCGTTTTTGTTTTCTATTTAAAGTGTTGCTTTTGAGTTCTTCAATAAAGTGTAATCGCAGACATTTCTCATCTCCTCATCTCCTTCGTGCTGCCGCACCACACGCCTGACAGCTATCAGAAGAATTATTTTTGTTATTTTGAAAAAATAAGTTATTTTTTTGATCAAAGATTACATGGGCACATATAAATCAATTAATATTTTATAATTAATAAAACAAAAATAATTTTCAATTTTGATGAGTTTGTGAATTTTATATTTTATAGTACTGAATTTTACACACACATACACATACACATATCCAGATCCAGAGGAATTAAATTTGTGCTCGTGCAGAGCTGCATGTGCCATCCCCAAATCACAGAGCGTGTCAACAAAAGGTCAATGTCTCTCAGGAGCGGGTCATTTGCAAATCGTGTTCCAAGTGTAACGGATTGCACCGAGAGAAAGAAAACAGACATGATTATCTCACAAGAGTTATTGAGCTTTGTCTGTAAGTGGTGGATTTTAGGGGGTGTGAATTATGCAAACACTTTGCCTGAAAAATGTGAAATCATTTCACCATTTTTCTCCTTCACTCTCAAAAGCGAAGTAGGTAATTGGTACAAAACGTCTGAAGATGAACTTGCTTTTTTATATACATTGCAGGAAACTTTTTAAACTCAGAGTTTCTTCAACTTTTGTCCTGTTGTCACCAAGAGATGCTCTCACATTCTCATACTTTAAGTTGCCTACTTACAGTGTATAAACAGGAATCAGAACGTATTTTGCATTTTTTTTTTCTGAACCAGTGAATTGCATTTTTTAGCTCAAATTGTGTACAGTTTGTGCTGAAGGGGAAGTATTGTTCAAATAATGTAAAAATTATTTTTAGATAATTTCTTCATTTTTATTATTTAATAAAGTATTCAAGTATTAAAATGTATTCAAAACCCTTGTAATCTTTAATCAAAATAACTTCCGCTCCCTCTTGCAGCGACATCTCTTTTCTCTGAGGACACTTTTACTGACGTGAGGGCGGGGCGACCTGTCAATCATATGACATCCCAGCAACGGCAAACCACATCCATCCAAACATCTGGACAATTCCCAATGGACAAACTCCAGCCCTACAGTTTATCTTGTTCGAGAAGCTGTTTCTCTGAGGTACGTGTGACAATAAAGAAGTAAAACAGTATATTTTATAAACAGAATTTAAAAAGAGAGAGTGATGCCTAACATTTTCCAAAACAGAGTTAAAGTCATTCACATAACAAAAATGATGAAGTTAAAATTTGTTAACGTGAAGAAAAATCAAACCATGGCGCATAAATCTGCCTGTAGTTGAAGAAACAGTCATTACCTGATAATTTATCAGCTGTGTCAAGAAGTTAAACTTGAAGATCTCTGACTTTGTGTAACTGTTCATTGTGTAGATGAAGAATTAGGGAACATTGTGCTGGTTTAGACATTTTTCTGTGTGTAGACCCTGGGGAATGCTCTCCAGCTGGCAGGGAAGAAGTTGATGTGTTCACATGTGACGGTGAGGTTACAGAAAAGGCTCACCTTCTCCCTCTCTTTCTCTCAACTGCCTCCTTTAGCACATCATCAGCACAACTCTGTGTGCTGCTGTTATATAAAGAACGGAAGAAATGAGTGTTGCTGTATCTACCATCATTACCCAGTTTAGATTCTGGCCAGGCATGTTCTGTTCAGCTTCATCATCACCATTATTCCCGAAAGCGGCTGTGAGCTCACCTGTTACCACCCAGCCATTCTTGCACACTGAAGAGAGTGTCGTGGAGAGAGAATTTCAATCGAGGACGCGGTGGGGTGTCGGGCTAATTTAAACAGTAGGGGTGTTTAAAGCCAGGGATGGGAAAGGACATGAGGTTAACTCTGTATTATGCAGCTGATATTAACCTCCCTCGTTTATGGTTCCTCGTCTTTGGTTTTGTAAGGGCCTCTCGTTTTTTATTCCCTGCACAATTTGGGGACATCATCCTTGTCTTGAGGCCCCTCGCAATGCGCTCGCTGTCTGCCGCAGCGGCGTGAGATCAGGAGCCAAGGGCAGCGGCGGTCGCAGAGGCCCCCCTCCCGTCAGAGGTAATGTATTCAGGGCAGAACTTCACGCCTTTCAGGTGCCCAGCATCGTGCCTCGTCAGCACTCTGTAATCAAATCCAATCTGTTATTAAAAGATGCTCTTGACATTTGGCTCCATCAAATGAAAAACAAAAACTTTGTGTAATGCGATTGGAGAGGAAGCAAAGTCCCCGATGACCGGCGATGTGAATATTGCATCTTCAGCGTTCGCGGAGTTTACGACCGGCCTCTTTTGTGCTGGAGGAGAATTGCTTGTTCGTTCTTCAATATGATTTGAATGGCTTCTATTAAAATGAGAGTAGCACAGTGAGACCGGGATCGAAAACATATTTTCTCCACTTGAGTTTCGCATTCAGGTACCGCTGTGCTCTCTCAGCTATAGAAAACACTGTGCATTGTGTTTATATGTTAGATAAAAAAAGTGTTAATAGTTTTTCCTGTGATGCAATCTTCTTTTTTTCTTGGTTCTAAGAGAAGTCTGATCTCAAAGGAGTCTGTGTGGTATTGAAGTGAAGTCTTGTCACCTTTAAGGCTGTGAACTTACACACACTGACAAAGCGTGGAATGGCCTACTTCTGCATCTAACATGTGCTGTTCTATATACGTGCTGACATTTAACTTAACTTTTTTTTTTTTATTGTTATATGACCGAAGGTCAATATCATAAAAACAAGTCTGATTCGATGCTTGCTTTTTAGAAGATTACTCGCTGATTTTGGGAATGGAATGAACAACTCCATTAGCCACTCTAAAGGCCAAGTTATTTATGTGTATTATGACCTACAGGGACACAATGTGAGATTCTACAATCAGAGAGAGTATTTTTCTGTGGGGCTCGACCTTTTTTATGGGTGCTCGGCACCCATGGGTCCAGCACATCCCACAGATGCACAATTGAATTGAGATCTCGGGAATTTAGTGTCCAGGGCAACACCTTGAAGTCTTCATCATATTTATCAAACCATTTCTGAACAATGTGTGCAGTGTGGCAGGGTGCATTATCCTGCTAAAAGAGGCTATTTCAACCAGGGAACACCATTGTCATGAAGGACTGTGTCTAGTCTGGAACATAGTTTAGATAGGTGACGTGTCAAATTTACATCTACATGAATGGCCGGAGCCTGGGTTTCCCAGCAGAACATCACACTGCTTGCGGCGAGGTGCTGACTATCTATGTCACAAATGTTTTACATTTATATTTATTCATTTAGCAGACGCTTTTATCCAAAGCGACTTACAACTTGAGGAGTACAGAAAGCGATTCATCCTGAAAAGCAAAAGTACACACGAGTGCTCACAATACAAAGTTTTGAACATCTAGAAGTAGTGTAAGTCTGGATAATCGACGGAATAAAGGAACGTGAAAGCAAGGAAGGAAAAGTTTTTGTGTGTTATGTGAGGTGCTCACAGAAGAGATGAGTTTTCAGTGGTCTTTTGAATACTGACAGTAACAGTCACCGAGAGTTGAAAAATGTTCAACTTTAGGTTAAAATTCAGCGCTCATCACTGTCGTTTTTTACCGAGCCATCCAGTGGAGGAGGGTTGGGACAAATAACACACTTACCAACCGTCCATCTCATTCTGCTCGTGCAACGATAACAAAAACATCTCTTCATTCAAATCTAGTACGTTACATTCTGTCGACATTTTACAGTCAGAAACACCATTTGCGAAATCCGATATTAGTTACAGTTCTGTGGATATTCCATATCATGGCACATATAGTGTTTAAAAAAAATTATCTCGCTGCAAGAACATCATCACATTATAACACCAAGTCAATTAAATTTCAGGGTTATCAATCTGTCCAATTAGGAAGCATAAGTTATTGTGAATCAGTTTAATCTGCTTTGGTGCAAATAAAATTGACAACAGGTGCACAGGAGAGACAACTGTAAGACAACCCCCCCCCCCCCCCCCCCCAAAAAAAAGGGAATGATTTTGCAGGTAGAGCAGGTGTTCCCCCTTATACTTCCTGACTTATACTTTCTGTCTGTAGCATGGCTTTCCTGTAGCTCAAACAGTAGAGCATTGCGTTTGCAATGGCAAGGTCATGGGTTTGATGCCCAGGGAAAGCAAGAACTGATTAGAATGTCAATGTTTGCCTTACAGGTCACACAAACGTCCATGTGTGAAATCCTCAGAACTACTGTCAGACCTTATGCTGGTGTAGAGGCCCTGGGTTCCTCCTGGTGCATGATAATGCCTGGCTTAATGTGGCTAGAGTGTGTTTTTAGATGATGAAGGTGTTCATGTTGAAAGTGTTTTTTCATACTTTGATGTTATTTGTTGTGTACTGTATATACTTTTATGTGAGTGCGCACAAAACAAGTTTGAATCTATTTGTTTATAATGTTAATGGTTTAGAGCAGGTCTGTCTGAGAACTGAGCGTGATTATCTAGTGACCTGTCTAGTGACACTTGTACTTTTAGACAAGGTTTTGTGCCATTTTGAGATATATGAGACTAACAGAACAGAAACGGTGTCAGTACGGGATGAGTTGCAGTGTCTTTTGACAGAAATAAATGTGTTGCCTCAAGAACGTTCACCGTTTCTTTCTTATAAGTGTAACACATTCATTCAACTTCATTCAAGTTGGATCAGCCTGTATTTTCAGGCAAAAATAGAAAGGTGAATTAATGAAGTGATAAATCAACATCATCATAAGCATCTACAACAATACCTCACATTGATTTATATTGGCATTATGACTATTGTCATAGAAACAAATAATTTTTGAGTTTGTATAATCAGAGTTTTTACTCTTGTGTAAGAATATAATATTGGTGTGTGTGTGTGTGTGTTATCTGGTTACTTTCGCCTGTTCATGTTAAAGCACTTCCATGTTTGCCTAAGAACACCTGTTACATGTGGCAAAGCACGTGGCTTATTGCTTTATAATGCTGTGTAATCTGTCAGGTAATGAGAATTCTTTAAATATGCATGCATAATAATTCTATAAGAATTATAAAAAAGTTTTAGATGGAGTATAACGTGTCACAGCTGGTGAAACCCTGGGCTTCTTTTATTCGAGTGACTTTTACATTAATCTTCCATTTCATAACCAGCTTGCTTGCTTGTCTGAAAGCACTTCCACAGCAAAATGTGACAGGGTGGTAATTTTTATCTGTATTTTTAAATCGCTGTCACAGTATCCCAATACTCGATTCATCATATTAACCCGAAAGTGGTAGATATGCATGCATGAATGTACGTATAAATCAAGAGTGAACCAGAAAGTTTCAGGACTTCTTTTCAAGATAATATAATGCATAAATAAAAACATGAGTGAGTTTAAAACGGCGAAACACACCAATGACAGGCTGGGTCGGACAGTATCATCGATACAACTCAGTGCCTGTCTTTATTTATTCGTTCGTTCATTTATTTATTTATTCATTCCCATCGGTGTGTGTCACCTTAAAGGGAGAAACTAAATTGGGAGGAAAATCAATATGATAAACTGCTACTTGTTTTGTGTCCAAATTGTTTCGGTTTGGAAATCGATACCTGTGCCATGGCCATTCATCATGGCATGAGAGAAGTGGGCGGGCCACACAAGATAACATAAAGTTGCAATATGTTTTTTTTTTTACGTCCCATGGAGGTAAGGGGCGAGAGGGTGTGAGAGCGAGGCAAAGCGAGAGGGTTAGAAATGGCAAGCGGGGAGTGACAGGGAGTGGGAGGGAGGCGAGCGAGTGTGAGAGGGTGGTGGAAAATGAAAGTGTGAGCTACGGCTGTGATAGATGGATGGCAGCGAGCAGGTTTATCAGCCCCTGACAGACACAATAAAAAATAACCTTCGCAGTAAGGGCCCTGCTCAAATTAATATGGAGCAGCCAGGCGATGCCGGTGGACCGCCATTAGGTGCCCATTGACAGCATCATTAAGACAATGGGCAGATTATAGAGGTTACTGATGACACATCAGCGACAGGACAGGCAACATGTTAGTCACTTGACCTCTAGAGAACACTGGCAGCTCAGGCAAACAGGCCCCGAGCCGACGTCATCCTTCCTGTGTCCCGTTCTCAGGATCCCCACTGATTAATTCCGCTCCGAAGTCGGGCGCTCCCCTAGACTCATTATTTTACCATTTGTCACTGCCGTGTTACAGAGGGTTCTTTGTGTTTTGGGAATGGCGGATCTTCCATCACTTCCTGTCGGAGGGGGCGATGGGAGATGAACTCTGAACTCTGTGTTTCTCACAGTGTGAAAGGATTCAGAAGGCCTCTGGAATAAATTGATCTGCTCCGAGCTCATTATGAAATTCATGTCTGACATCTGTTTCTTTGATATCCGACATTCTTTGTCTTAATTGCTTGCTCATTGGGTTTGATTTGCTGTTTGAGAGGAAATTCAGTCTGACTGCGGTGGCGGAGTCCTCTATGGCTGGAGAATTCCCAAATGGAATTGGCCAGTGGGTGAAATCAGGTCTGCTGAGATGCTTTTCTACAGTTGAAATATATAAATACACATGGAAATATTCCTCTACGGATTCGTTATTGAACAGTTCTGCACCTGAAGATTATAATAGTAGGCTACAGTACAGAATATGGAGTTTGGAGTGTTAAAAATGAAAACTGAGAGTATATAATTAAATATAATATTATATATATACAATAAATATTATTTCTGTGTCTCTCTCTCTCTCTCTTTCTCTAGTAATATGTATATATAAAAATAATTATACTTTTATTAAGCAAGGACACATTAACACAAAAAGAGTCCATAAAGACATTCGTATTGTTTCAATTTCAAATACTTTTTTTTTAACCTTTCTATTCATCCGGCAATCCAGGCAAAATGTATCACGCTTTCCACAAGTATATTAAGCACGCACATTTTTTTTTGACATTGATAAAAATAAGAACCATTGTTAATAACTGAGCACCAATGATAATTGATACTAATTGAGCACAAAATCAGCATTTTACTATGGTTTCTGAAGGATCATGTGACATTGAATACTGGAACAATGATGCTGTGAAGCTTTGACATCACAGAATAAATTACATTTTAAATTATATTAAAACAAAAACAGCTATTTTAAAAAGTGTAATAGTATTTCACAATATTACTGTAGTTTTGTAGTTTTATCCATGGTATATTAATAAAAAAAAAAACGTGTTTTAATGTTACTGTATATTTGTGACACATGCTCTGAAGAGTTGTTGACACCACAACAAATGTCGAACTAGTCTTAAGTGGCAGAATCCTTTTCCTGTTCTCTGCAGATCAATACAAAAATGATCACAAGCTTATTCTCAATGTTAGTTGTTGAAATGTTGTCAAAAATAAACTGTATGTGTTTGTGTGAGAATGTGTTCCAGATTCATAGTTTCAGTCAGAGAGAAGAACAATCTTGTAATTGGCACATCTGCATTCATAGCAACAACAGTTTCTAAATGTTCTGCAGGATGAGCGTCTTGTAATGTCCATTATCTTTGCACCTTCTTTTAAAATAACATGGTTTAAAGAACACATTCATTCTTTACTTGTAATTAGTTCAATTTGCATTATTTTAGGCGGAACAGAAATGCTACATCCCTCCCGTCACGATATTTACACCTGAGCTGTTTCTTCATTCACAGCATAAATCGCACACAAGTCATGTGTCACTGAACTTCGTACCCTGATTGAGGAGAAATTGACATTTTGCTCATCTATCCTCGAGGGGAATGTTTTTTTTGTTTTTTTTTAGGTAACACCTGAGCACAGCAGCACAAGCGCCTTCCTGTCAGTCAAACCCAACGCGGTTCACCAAAAATCACATGCCTCCATTTTCACTGATGACTTGTCAGGAAGCTGCATAAGCGAGAGTGGCTTTGTCGTACTCGTTGTCTTCGCGAGAAGAAATTAATAAAGAGAACAGGACAGGTTGAACAGTAACAGCCCTCTGTTATAATAAGTCACAGTGTGTGAATCTGAGCAAGGGCAAATCTTTCACCCTTTAAAACAGTGAAGTCTGCTTTGATGCGAGTGGCACATGGACTAAAGACAGGTGGGCAGGCGGAGGGGGATCAAAGTCAACACAAACATACCTCAACCCTCAATATTTCATGGGCCTCCTGTTCTGTCCAAGGCCATGCAATGGCTGAATCTCTTTTGGCACTTCCATGATCGCTGTGTGATGTTGATTACTTCACAGTCAGATTGTATTGTGTGCCCCGAGTGTTAGAAATGCCTCTTATCTCTCTTTCTCGCCTCAAAGCCGGCAGTTTTTCTGTATTTCTCTTTCTTTTTTGTTTTTGTTTGTTGAGGATCTAAACTGATGCAATAAGTTTGATCCCTATTGACAAAGGTGTATCTCTTTCTTCCATCGCAGCTTCTACATCATCTAATAGACTGAAGTCTGAAGAGACTTCAACTATAGCCCTATCGGATGGGACATTTTAAAAATAAAGTATGCCAAGTCAGTTAAACCTCAATAAAAATTCCAGAGCAAATTACCAAACTCAATGGTCCTCAATAAAATTGTATGGCGTCCAAAGTGAATGTCTGTGAATGTGAAATGTTTTATTGTCATTATTGTTGTTACTATTATTGTTTTGGCTATTATATTTACTTTTACATGCATTTTATCCAAAGCGACTTACATTGCATTCAAGGAACACATTGACATTGTCATCAGTTCTTGCTTATTTATACAAATATTCTGCCATTTATCATTTTCTTTAAGTAAAATATGTTATATTGTATTGTATTCTTACATTTCTGGCAATTACACACTTTTTAATGTGGCTATTATGTATTAATATTCTGGCATTTTACAACATTTTTAAATGTATAAGTGTATTCACAGATGTTTGGGTACATATACTATTGACCGTGGCAACTGTAGTTCATCAAACAATGATCAAATGATTGAGAAGAGCGATATATCCGGGCATATATCCAAATGGGGTGTGCAGTCAAGCACACTTTCAGCATTTAAAAGAGTTGATTCAGGTGCTTGGATTGCAGTGGTGGAGTGATGCTCTACAGTTTCTGTAACGCATGCCATACATATTATGATAGACTTTATTGGAGCTGCAGCACACAGATTGAATCCAGCACATTTTTGAGTTCTATTTGCATCATTATGGGCCTTCTGGATCTCCAAATAGTGAGAAACACAGAGATTATTATATATTTTGTGTATTTATTGTGGTGGTGCATCCAAGTAATTTCTTTCATTTGTGCCTAATGAATGAGTTTGACAGGCTTTTCACTCTCCATTCGCTTTCTCTCTCCTCCAGGCCAGACATGGTATTCGGAGGCATGACTGGCATATAGCACATTCTCCATGTCTCTGACACTTGCCAAAGTAAGCGCATATTACAAAATACCAAATTTGTCGTTTTAATGTGAACTGAACCCCGTCATTCCCGGGCCATCTGTGCGTTGGCTGTGTGTGTTTTTTAGGAGTGCTTTGGAGTGACGGAACAACACATGTGTCAAAGGAATTGGAGGTGGGTGCTTTTATAAGTAAGAGTGATTCTGTCCCTCAGCAAAGCATGGAGCACTTTGCCGGTGACCTTCTTCGTGAGTGGGACTGAAATTGGATGATTGCGCGCTGTGTTACTGGACAAGTGACAGGTGGCTGTATTTCCGAGCTTGAAAGCAGGCAATCTTACCTACCCAGTCCATGCATTCTGCTCCCAGTTCCCAGGTATTGGATATCCAGCTGAGATCAAAAGCAGTTTGAAGCTTTACAGCAACATCATTATATATTTATGCCCTTATCAGCTTTCATTTCAACGGAATGCATAATATTCGGTCGCACGAGTGTCGATTGCACAGGTGCAAGCGGGCTACGCGTAGCATATGCATTGCAGCAAATGCATGCTGATTTATGTTTGTGTGCTCTCGGCACAGAGGAGTGCAGCCCCGTATGCGATTTGGTTCGTGCGAGATCACAAGCATAACTTTGATGTAACACATCTGGCGTCCGTTTTAGAAAAAGGTGTGAAATTGTACCGAGAAATAACATTAGAGTATGCCGAGTTTTTACTTAATTAAAAGTATCTCACAAAAACACTTGAGTGAAAATACAAAACTTTCCATATTTAATAGCAAAAAGTTAACTTTTGATTAGCTTGAGGCGCATGAAAACAATGGAGATTTTCCTCATTAAAGTAACGTGATGTTTGTAAAGAAGCCTGTTTAATATTGTTTCTCAATGTCTTGACTATATAAGGCTCTAGGACTTTAAATGCAAATTAAAACTGATTTTAATGTTGTTTTATGTTAGAGAATATTTGTTTTGAGACTTATTGTTAACTCTCTTTACCTTTCAGTTGAGATAATACTCTTTTTTTTTCTCAATAATTCTTATATTTTGAGATATTGGAAACCAGGAGTCGATTCCACACGTTCCAAAAGAGCCTTTAGTGGTGAGTCGTTCCATTGGCTTGATTCAATTAATCAAGAAGATTCATTCACTATCACTGATCAATTCAGTGACTCTTTCTGTAGCTTACGTCATTACACCAGTAGGTGGTGAAGAGTGAGCATCTTGTTTAAAGTGATTGTTGGGTGATTGTTTCAATAATTCACTAAAAAGATTCAATCGCTCTTGAAATTGTATCTTTTTGTTCAAGTTCTAGAATTGAACAGCCAGCCCTATTTGTATTAACTTGCATTTTTTCTTCCTTTTATACGTATATATACTTGTACTTATAGCCTAGGTAGTCTGAAGTATATATGTGTGTGTGTGTGTGTGTGTGTAGTAATGATATACCTTACGCTGTTCTTTACACCTCTAATTTTGCAACTTTCTGATTGTTCATTTCCTTTATTTTGGTATCGCCACACACAACACCCTCATCCCTCCCCTTTAAAACCTGTGTGCATTGCTAGTGTCACATCATTAAAACTGAGCCCTCTTTATGGCTGTTTTGCTAAATAATTGGTTCCTCTGCTCCCCCTCACAGTGGCAGGGGGCCAGCATTCACGCAAGCTGTTTGATGTGTTGGCCAATAATAGTTTCCCCGAGTTACGGCGTTTGGCAAAGATGCTTTGGAGATGTTTCCCACTGCCAAACCCCCCCAGTAATAACACCAGCTCGGAAACAGCTGCTGTTAGTCTACAGCAGGCCTCACTGTACACAGCTAGAGACAATAAGCATCTCAACCCACACATCAAATTGAGTGGGGTTTCCCTCTCTGTTAGACTAATGAATACAGAAGTGATTTTGTTGCCTGTATGGTGTGTTGAGGAAGCTGCTTTGAAACTGGAGCTCGCCAAGCTACAAGTAGTGCACATATAATTTAAAGCTGAAGTATAACATTGTTTTGTTAAATGCGTTCTCCTATCGCCGCTATGGAGACGACTGTAAGTAAGCCATTCGTAGGATGATTTGCTTTAATGTGTGCTTTCAAATCATTGCTCTGTTTGTTTTGTGGCTCCTCAACCAATGCCCTGTGATATTCAAAGCAAGAATGTAGTGTTTTGTCAGGTTACACCTCTACATGTTGGAAACAGTACCTTTTGTAAATGGCTCCATTACTCCAGTCTACAGTGTCACATAAATAATTATTAC
Source organism: Rhodeus uyekii (assembly GCA_037043235.1). Lineage (NCBI taxonomy): Eukaryota > Metazoa > Chordata > Actinopteri > Cypriniformes > Acheilognathidae > Rhodeus > Rhodeus uyekii. The sequence continues at coordinate 706,861 of JAWRVZ010000141.1, forward strand.
GTTATATAAATAACATTTCTCTTTAGCTCTGCTATTTTGTAAATATAACCCTTTGAGACTTTATTTTAAGGACTTAAAAAATCCAACTCTGAAATTTGAAAATACATGACTGTATAAAAGTATTGAAGTAATATGATAGACATTTGTAGAATAGACACCCCTAGTGGTATAGGTGTAGCTTTTTTTCTCTTCCCTAAAGTTTGAAATCAAATAATCTCACTGTTTTGTTTTCGGGGAAGGGTTAACCCCTGGGGGCAGTTATTTTGAGCTTACCCACACCAAAGCCCGAAGAGAGAGGTAAAGCCGGTGCCGTGCGCAAGCACTCCAGACAGATTGGAGTAATTTCCATTGACAAAGCTGTCAGAGGAGCTACAACCTCCTGAGCCGAGATGGATGCTGAGCTGGGGGGTGGGGGGAGTGTCTGCCTCCCATGATGCACTCTGCTCCTTCGCATCATCACCTCACTTTGTAAACGACCAAAGAAAAGACAAAGAAAGTGGGAGAGTCTGAACTTTGCACAGAGAGCAAACGTTAAATCAAAACGAACAGTATTTACCTTTTAATACATTCCTGGTTGCATTGTGAATGATTCTTTATCTTTGTGATCTTGTCAAAATCTTGAAAAACTCCTCTCCACCAACCACCTGTTGTGCTCGTGTGATGTTACTTATAGAGGAATAATTTTGTGGTGACGGATCAGTTTTAGAGAGAAAATGCACTGTATTTGTTGCTTTGTTCTCCATATTGATGAAGCAAATGATGAAATCAATACACCCTTACACCGTTACTGTAAAATGCAACGTGAGATACTGACCATATACATTTTTTATGTCCCTGCCTTGAGGATCTAGGGTGAGATGACGAACAGATGCAGGTTGAGGGGGCGGTGGGGTGAAGGGGTAGATAAAGAACGATGAGAGAGAGAGAAAGGAAGGAAGAAAAAAGGAAATGTTGCTGAAGCAGCATGCCTTGTGCTGCAGGTGTGGGATTGTGGTGTGTGTTCCCCTGGGCTCTGAGCTCCAGGCCTGTCACCTCTGTTCACTCTCCTCAAATCAAAACCACCCTCGGCCCTGCGACCCACTCACTGCATGTCACCTGTCCAGAGGGGAATGTAAGGTGACTTTGTCTCCATGATTTTGAAATGACAGCTAGAGTTCTTATTTTGAGACACTTGCTGGCTCTTCATTCTTTTGTGGATGCCCCCGCAACAGGCCTGTCCATACGCTGTGGGTTGAAGGGAGCAGGTTGAGATTCTCTCAGTAATAATGCATAACCAGCCCCTCTATCAGACCTTGTTTTGGGGATGACGTCCGTTATGTTTCTAGTTGTCTAAAGGGAATTGACAGCTGTATTTTATAGCCTGAATGGTTTAACAAAAAAATAAAAAAAATGATTCTATGGTAAAGCTTTTTCAGGTCAGCATTAAACAGCCTTTTTACTTCCACAACGTGGTCTAATTATTATCATTCATCAGGAATTGATTTGGTTGTTAAAGGGAAAAGGATTGGTGATGTTGTCTGGAAAGCAAAGTTGTTTCAGAAGTGGGGCAATTTATCACATTTTGATGAAAGATTACACAGAAAAAAAACATCTGAATGTTAATGCTTCCCTAGTATTTAGCAGGTCGAAATCAGTATATTAAATATATCCGTATATGCAACAATATTGAAACAAGCTCTGCTGAGATTCTGAAGTGAGTATGCGTCACATGACAGTGCCAACATGGCAGATATGGCACATGTAGATTAAGTAAAGAACTCTACAGATTAAAAGTTTGGGTTATATGTATATACTTTTAATTAAATTGATCCAAATTTAGAGGAAAGACCTTTATAATGTGTCAAATAACCTTTGAACTTAGATGTTTTTCAGTATTCTTTGATTAATGCTATCACAGTTTCCACAAAAATATTATCAATGTTTAAAAGAGTTGTGCTAGTTAATATGAAATGATTGACCTTGACCTAATAAAACGTTATTCTTGATATTTTAATAATTTCTGAAGGACGTGTGATACTAAAGACAGCAGTAATGATGCTGAAAATTCAGCTTTTCCATATTTGGAATAAACAGTTAATTTAAAATATTAATAATATTTCACAGTACTTTTCATCAAACAAAAACAGTCTTGTTGACTGTTCTTGTCACAATTCTTGGAAAAAACTTACAGACTCCAATCTTTTGAATGGAATTGTACTTTATTTAGAGCCAAGAAGTACATCCTTCTTCAAAAGCAGTATACGCAAATTGGACATATCTAAAATTATTTTTTTCTGTTGAATAGTGTGTACACAGATGGATCGTGCAAAATAAGACCAGGAACATTTCTTAAAGCAAGTAGGTGGTTTGATTTGGCTTGAAAGAGTGTTTGCAATTTGAAAGATTTTTTTTCTCCATGACATTGCCTTTTTGTATACACACACATACACAATATATTTTGCAGATAGAAACCTTAATATTACTGTTCTCTACAGGAGGGTTTTCAGCCAGGCTGAGCTACTTAAACTAAAAACTAATGAATCCGAACAGTCTTTGAGATACATGGAAAGAAATATATAAATAACAAGCAGTGGAGAGAGAGAAAGAGAGAGAGAGAGTAAGGAAGAAAAAAGATGTTTGTGTTTTGCTCCCCTGGGGCTTTCATGCGATGCTGCGCTTTGGCGGCGTACTGAGATAAAATGAGAGTAACGAGATATCAAACTAAGCCGTCCACCTGTCTGTTCCTCACTGCCTTTATCCTCAGCCAAGCTGCCCAGTTGCATGGCTCCTTCTTAGGACGGTTATCAATAGGAAACCTTGCAGTATTTCCACAGCAACACGACATGGGCCGCACTGACCAACACTCTTGGCATTTCACGTCCCCATCAAGTATATTTTGACACCAGCTCCATTTTTTTGAAACATTTCCCCCGCATGTCAGCTTGAACGTGTAGGTGGTGTGAGCAAGATCTGTCTGCGAGTCTCACGTTGACTCATATTGACATCTGCCACAGTGTTAGAGCCGAGGCTTCGCAGGCTAGCGGGAGTGCTAGCCCGCTAGGCTAGGCTAGGTTACCTCTTTACGAATGTTTACAGCAGCCCTGAACAATGACAAGGGATTGTAAACTATGAATAATCTAATTCATTGCTCAAGATGGACAGGGCCATGAGACTGCGGTCATGTCCGTGCATAATTTCTCTGCTACGTAAGGAACGATGAGACTTAGCACCCTGCGCACATCTGAGGGGGTGTTTGCATTGCTGATCCTGTCAGGTCTCGCAAATGCTTCCTGTTTACTGACTGACATTTCCGACAAAACAGTAGAGAGGCTGGGATTAAACCCTGTCCACTCCAGGGAAAAGAAAGGCAGGAGATGAGCATCTCTCATCTGCATAACACAATCAAGATATCACTCAACACACACTTTTAGCCCCTCTGACCCTTGAATAAAACATTTCAGCAGTTCTATATTTGTTTGTTGATTTTCAGGCAACTATCACTATAATAAGTTTATTGCTTGTACTTAATTTTAGGCAGCAGATTTTTTAACATTTAACATCAAAAAGGTTTTTTACAGTGGAAGAACATGCTTTAGATTATTAAAATGCGCTTCACTATAAGGAAAAAGAAAAGTTATTTTAAGAACTGTCGACTCAAAGCTTCTATGGCATTGCTCCGAAAACCCCTTTTTGGATTTTTAAGAATGTATTTATATTTAATATAACTTAGTGTAATATTATATATATTCTCTCTCTCTCTCTCTCTCTCTCTCTCTCATAAACACATTATTGTATTTATAAGAAGTTTGAGTATATGGAAGGAAACTTGAGTACACGATTAACAGGAACTTCCAGGTTTCATTCCAAGCAAACATTAATACAGAAAGAAACGGTAAGCATAATGGATTTTTTTTACATTTATTTTTATTATTGGATGTTTTTATACATTTTTTATTTCCGTTTTACTTATTTTAACTTTAACTTATCATGTTAAACTAAATGAAAGTAAAAAATGTTGCTTTAGCAAATTTAATTATCTTTTATTCTGTTATCTTTTATTTCAAGTAACACATTTTTTCCCAGTTTTAGTCAACTATAATGATACAATCTTGCTTGGTTATATCACTTATTTGAAGATTAGTAAATGTGAACATATATAGAAGTCACTAGAGATGAAATGATCTTTTCTTATATATCATATCTCTTTGTTTTTGTCCCCCTCTAAGCTCTCCAGCAAATGAATTCTGCTTCTGTGAAGACGGGTCATGTTTTGACAAAACACTGCTGCTGTATGCAGCCGTCTTCGTGTCATTCCCGATTCACGGTGAGAGATTTGCCCAGATTGCCCACCAGCTGGGAAGAAATGGCATGGCATTATGTGTTTCTGCAGTGCCTCATATTGCTTCAGTACTTCGAGTCGAGTTTTCTCGCAATCAGAGCAATCTGTGACACTTCCTAGTGCTTCTTTAAGGAGGCCTCTATTAGATCATCTACATTAGGATGTTGGAACCTCAAACAAACAGGAAGAGTAACTCGTGTTGTTCGTTCGGTCTGTTTTGCTTGTGAATTCTGGCCTGTGGCACCTTTGTAGTTGATTCAACGCTTGTTTAAACATGTTTGTCAGTTATTCTAAAACTGCAAATGAAGCCACCCCGGCTTGATTCAAGTGTTAATTGGCTCCAGACACAGATTGGCTGTCGCTTGTTGCATCTCCCGAAAGCGTCATCATTACACAAATGCTCTCCCGCAGGGCTTCTCGAAAAGCGCATTGCACTTTGAATGCAGGTTTTAAAATGAAACACAAGGGTAAGCAAATTCCTCGCTATGAAAGCAGGCTTGCTATTTCCTTAATCACACCAGGAAACTCATTTTTGATACGGGTGGCAATCTATTTGTAGCGTGGGTTTTGTAGACTGTCAGGTAAGATTTCTTTCCCTGCTCTCCGAAAATAGCGTGCTTTTGACTGTGAGCCCTTTGTAGATTAAGCAAAATTCAGTTTGCTTGCTCAACGACGCGGGGGGAAGATGGATTTTTGCATTATTTCATTTTCTATCATCATCCTAGCCACCTCAAATCCAACAAATGGATGCCAAGCAGCTGAGGCTCATATGTCCGATTCCACCGCCACCAATTCTCAAGCCAGTTCCAATATAACTGAGCCATCGGTGCATGACAAACATCCAAGGAAATGGGTTATTAGTTGTGCATGGCTTACAGAGTTTATAAATACTAAGTGTTATTGTAAAGATAAACTGGCCTGGCTGGAGAGATGGAGGACGTGGAATCCGACTGTAAAATCGTTGTTTGATATTGAATGTGAAGTACGTTGATTATTCTCTTATTGCACTACAAGTACCTCTATTAAAGTGCCATTTGGACAATTGAATGGACCGTATTGGGTGTGAGGCGCAAAAAAAAGCAATTTTCTAGTCTTTTCTCTGCAACCATCGTTTTCCATCTGATAAATGGAAAGTATTGTGGAAAAAGTGGTCCCCTGAATGGCCTTCTGTGATTAAACTGTGTTTCAGACATTTTTGTGCTCCAACTCCATACTCTATTAGTGAAGTATTGCCCTGATTTTCCTTTAGAGGGAGCAGTTTTGCTGACTTGGGGCCTTCGGTTCTTCTGGTCATGAGAAATGTCATTTTGACTTCTTAAGTTGCTTTAGTGTAGTTTAGTGTTAATCTGTTCTGTGTTTTTCTGGGACAAATGCATGGATGGTTTTTAGTTTTTATCTGACTAAACATGGTGCTGTAAAAAAGAGAATTTAGCCAGTTCAATCTTTTTGTTTTAACTCTTTTTAATTGGTTCGTGTGTGAACTATCTGAACAAACAAAATTCACTGAAGCGAATCAGGATTAAATGAATACAACACATATTGATATTAAAAGCAATGACATTTAGTCAATTAGTTATTTCCCAATGGTGAAATTTTTGGATGAAAAGTCATAGTTTCACCTTCACGCTTTGACTTTGTGGAACACTAAGATAGAAATTGCTACTTTTCTTATAAACTCTCATGAATATGCCTGGTTTTCAGTGAGTAAATTTCAATCTGTGACTTATGCAAACTGTACAGATTCAGATAACTCATAATAGTTTACTTTATTATAGTGAGTCGGACTGGAGCACTTTTATGATTTTTGCTTCTATCCACCGTTTTGAAGTCAATGATGACAATGTTTTGATTTTTAAAGTATAGTTTGTAGTTTAAAGTAGTTTCCCCAACACTAGTTTAACAGAACAATGAAATGCAGGTGTCAGTACTATGTAAATCAACATGCTAGTTTCTTCACAAATCTGTTCTTTCAGTGTTTGTGAGGGACAATTATTTTCTCACCAAGGCCACCATCTCCTTCCTCTCTTTGTGGTGACTCACGAGCGGCTGGCAGTCATACGGAAACATCCCACAACAGACTGCATGGTAATTACACAATGGAAACTAATCAGCTGGAACATTACTCCTTAATTAGCTGACCAAAATGATTGGAGAATGGGCCCAAGGGGTCATGTTCTGAAGAAGTCCCACAGCTCTTGGTTCGAATCCTTCCAGACGTGGCTCTTTTGCTTCCGTGCTCTTAAAATGGTGTGTGCTGCCAGACCGGATGAGGCATGAAGGACCAGCCGAGGAAAGTTCCATCGGATCTGTGGCAATCCCATTAGGGAGATTGAGATATTTTAAGGTTGGCTGCCGGTATGGCCGGGCGAGCACTTGGTCTTTCCTTTCCGAATGCAAATGGAGATGAGTAGAGGTCAGCTAATCCATTCTAATCAACTTTGCTGCAGCACTTTAGGAATTCATTAGTAAACAACTGGAGGGAAAAAGGCATCTCAACAATGGCAAAATAGCCTTGATTACCATTCACAGGGATTTGCTCTGGACACTCGTGTTAGGTGTGAGATAAAGAGGTTGATTAACAAATAGCCAAAGGGTCTCCTCTGTTTTACAAAGTCTGTTCTACAAAGGAAACAGGGTATAGCATTGTATTCACTGTACATACAGTACATTTGTAAAGAAAATGACACGTAATTATATTTTCTCGCATAAGCTTGGCTCAATAGGGCCTTCTTATTATTGCTGTGGATCAAGTAAATTAGTGTCTACTTTTCAGAACATTCATATCATATTCTTGCAGATATTGTCATTCAGGGTCATGATAAATCTATCTACACCATGAATTAAAATGATTTGAGTCGTTGAAATAACACACTTGGGATTTGTACCATCTTACAAATGCCAATAAACCCTGTGATTATTATTAATGATTTTTTCCCCCCACCACATTGATTCGTTGGCATCTTGCTATTCCATATTAGGTCGGAGACAAGTCTTGTTATATGTGACCCTGGAGAGCAAGCAAACTTTTCAAAGTTAAAGTCACAAGGCTTAGAAAATTGAACAGGATTACCTGGCTGCCACATGTTGACAGCTCGTTGGGCTTAGGCTAACGCGACAGTTTCGGAAGGGAACGTGCTGCACGCTCATGTCAGTGTTTTGACGCTGACCATGACGATTTGAAAGCTGTACAACTGCAGTCACAAAACATGACCTTCTACCACAGAATTTGTGCACTGTGTGCAAATAACTGCAGAAACAGTAAATTATTGTACTTTATTAAACTACACTGTGTATAAAGCAGAATCATTTTTATTAAACACCTTCGGGATGGTGCGTAGCTCTCTCTGAATATTAAATCCAGCCTTCTCAGTGAAGCACTCAGATATATTTTGTTAGGAGTGGATTTGCATTGACTTGAATAAATGTAGTTGTATTTGTTTGAACTCCTAGCACACCGTTCTGTTGCAGAGGCATTATGTACTGGTTTGCAGCAATGATTGTAAAATACGATGGGAATGGCCTTGCAGATGTGGTATATGGCATGGTAGGATACAAAGGTGTAAAAGATGCCTTTGATTAAATGTTCCTCTAAACCACTAAATGGCAAAAAAACTTAATAATAATTAACATGATGATAATCAGCTGACTTTTCCATTTGTTGACATGACACGGTTAGGTTCTGATGGTAAATATCATATATTAAGCTAGGTATCCACTTTAGAGATAATCACCATATTTATTATGACAGTATATTTATTAAACAAAAATTAATTATTTTATTTATCAAAATAAAACACACTTTGCAAAAGTGGATGTTTGAGTTTTAACTTAGACATTATTCAAAACATATCATATTACCATAAGTATTAGTATAAATAATATGTGTCTTTTGCCCCATGCTGGTGAGACTTTTACCCCATATATTTTTTGCAATCATACAATATGGGAGTAGTGAAAAGCATATTTTCCTTAAGGTATGACTTTAACCCCATGGTATACTTTAAGTACTTCAATAAAAACTATAGTGCATTTACATTTATGCATTTGGCAGACACTTTTATCCAAAGCGACTTACATTACAGTTCTTGCTTTCCCTGGGAATCAAACCCACGACCTTGGCGTTGTAAACACCAATGCTCTACTGTTTGAGCTACAGGAAAGTAATATTTCCCCTTCACATCCAAAACAAAGCATGATTTTACCATTGTACATCTTCAACCCATGTAATATCATGTTACTTTGATATGCACCATGGAGCTTTTTCAGTATTGATCTCCCACGATATTTACATAGTACTCATGTGAGGACGATTCGGAAATCCATTGCCGCTTGTGTATATATATCATTTTCTCCTATTTGTACATATATTATTTTCCTTGTCTAATTTGTATATATATTATTTTCGTTTTTTTTTTTTTTTTTTGAATGATTTGTAAAGAGTGATTTATAATCAAGCCTTTCTTTGCTTTTCTGTATTTTTCCATAGAGTAAGGATGACTATTGTCTGCACTTCTCACCAGAAAGAACATGTTGGAGAAGCTGTGTGTCTGTGTGTGTGTGTTAATATGGTCTGTATTGGTGAGGTGATTAACTGGCACCATAAGGAGACGGAATGACTTGTTGTTCTCGACAAGCAACGTGGAAGGACACTAACCCGTCACCCATGTGATCAACGAAGATATACTTCAGACTGTCTTCTCTTGTGTGGAAAATTACTAGTTTTGTTTATCTTTCTTTCTTTCTTAGCCAATCAGAATAATTTAACCGTCATCATTGACGTAGTTCGTACCCTCTGTTAGAGTATAATTGCTGTAACAATGTTATTGTGTTTGGGGTGGCTTACGAACTCCTTGTAAGACCTGAAGCTTCTGCTGATGAAACTGCAAACTAAACTTCACTAAAATGTCTTCCATTGTTTGCACTTCTGACTCCTGGTCTTCATTCAACACATCTGGTCCTCGGGTCTTAACTGTAATTCCCCTACACTCCAAATGGTATTTTAATAGAAATTATGGCAATGAGTGCTTTTACAAAAAGTACTTTATTGGTACCACACTTCTGACTCATGTGTTCTGACAGCGATGCCATAGAAGAATCATTTAGGATTCCCCAAATAACCTTTTGAAGTGCAAAAGAATTACATTCCACTCCATTGTAGCATGTTACAATAGTACTTTTTTCTTAGTATGGAATGATTTGGCAGTATTGAAACAGGCGAGATTAGTGTCAAACTAGCGCATGATATCTTGTGACAAACATATGAAGCTGTAATCTGCCCCTGTTGAGTCTCTGAAGGTTAGCTGTCATCTGGAATGGTGCGAGTCCAGGTGAGCAGGACTGCATGATGTTCGCTCCACCTCAGAGGACAACATCTCAGAAGCTCCTTCCTTCCGTCCCGTCATTTCAGCAGCGGATCGGATGCCAGTTTGATATTTCAGGTTCTGTTTCGTGACATTTGGCTGACTGAGTGGAGATGGCGGGGACAGGTAGTGGCAGGTGAGGCTGAGGGAGAAAAAGACCTGTCATCTCCCCGGTTATCACAGCAGTGTGCAGTTTTCCAAATGTCCTCTTTTCAAACAGCAGAGTATGTATTAACTGTAATAGTGTGACATGGCAGTTTGGAGCTGCAGGAGAGCTACTTCCCAGTGCTGCAGGCTCCCCGGCTCTCCTTTCCAGTAACATCTCAAATAGTCGACCTTGAAAGACAAATGGACTCTGACATTTAACATGAGAAACATGGGATGTGGTCAGAATTGTATCCCCCAGATGGCGGATGGAACTGCATTGGACCAGATTTTACAAGTGCGCATGGATATGTCATATCAGTTTTTTTAACTGAAAATTACAATACCTTTTATTTGAAGTGACTATTTTTCCACCCTTTCTTATTACTTTTAGAATAAAACATGGCATTTTTCCGTATGTAAATGACCTCTGTTTTGACTAATCTGTTTATAGGCCTTCATACTAAATTGAATCCATATATTTGTCATAATTTTGTTTATGCAACAATGTGATATTATAACATTATATTATATTGCTTTTATTTCTTTAGGCAAAGATGTTTTAATAGTGTACTAAATGAGAATAAATGTTTCAATGAATCAATTCTGTTTTCAAAACTCGATTCATTGATAATCTTGATTGTTTTATCTACATTTTACTGGACACATTGGAAAATTTGTACTATTGGTTTTTGGACTAAATTATTATTATGATTTTTTATTTATCAGTTTATCAGATGTATATCTATATCTATATGACTATCATTTTCTTACACTAAAATTAAATTCTTTTTTTTTAAAGCAAAAACATTTTAAATGTACTATGTACTGTTGTTATATTATAATATATGAAACCCTAAATTAATTTGTAGCATTTTAAAATGATTATATCAATGTGTCTCTTGTTTTGCGACTTCTAGTTTAAATGTTATGTGCCACAGCCTCGATAGATTTTCATCTAGAGGTGCGTCAATTTTTGGTCAGGATCTTGTGTTGACAATGAAAGAGTCAAGCACTCTGTAAAGTCTCCTCCAACACATCCCAAAAACTTTCAATGAATTTAAGGTCTAGACTCTAGAGGTGGTAATTCATGTGTGAAAATTATTCTTCATGCTCCCTCCCAGCCATTCTTTCACACTTTGAGCCTGATGAATCTTGACATATCTTCACATATATGTCCATGATGAGTCTTCCTGCATGGGTGTTTAAGAAATGAAAAGCTGCACACTCCATCAATTAGGGTGAGAAGAACTGTTGCCAAGTATAACATGTTAGAAACATAATAATCACTGCAATAAAAACCCAATCATAGACTCATAAGCATTTGCCTATTTAAATCCAAACAGTGACTTTTTTTCTCTGGGCAGAGTAGATTGCCGAATGACCAGATTTTGCTGTTTATTTTCCATATAGGTTCTGGACGCACAGAAAAGGGAGCTTTGAGTTTGTTTATGTCTGTGTTTATCTGTTCTATTTCCAAGTAGCACTGAAAATCCTGTTTTCCATGTTGTGTCTGTTGATGCAAATTTTGAATTGTGCATGGCAGGAGCTGACACACTCATAATATGATTATTGTGACAGGTCGTACCCAAGTTATATCATTGTTGACTTCAGCTTGAGACCTTTGAAATGTTGTGGGTGGTACCGCAGTCATGTCGCCATTGAACATATGGTATTATTTGATCCGTCTGTGGCAAATAACCTCCTGAAAGGCTTCCTAGTAGCCGCACAATATTTGGCCTCCATATAGCTGCCATGAGTCATGATTTATTGATTCATTTTTGCCATGAGTTATGGGAACATGTGCAATGGCACTGAAAATGAATAGTATAGGATTAGATTTCCTAGATGGCCCCTGAATATTAATCAGATGCCTTATAATTTATAACCGTCAGCGTTCAGCTCTTTAACACTGTAAATTTGCCCTGTTGTGACACTCTTGCTTGAGGATGATGGCATGAGCTGTTGCATTAATTTGATCAATATTTAAAACACATATGATGTAGGAAAAACAGAGCAGAAACGCTAGAAGGAGATGACAGGGAAAAATAACATTACTCGCTTTAATTTTCACACTGACGGCAGGCAGTTTTACGCCGCAGCCGTCAGCGCACGCAGGAGCAAGAATGCGTGAAGAGTGCAAACTGTCATTTTTGTCTTGATGAAAAAGAATTTCAAACTCCATACAGCATATAAATGGCCTGGGCTCTCATGTGACGCTCGTGGAGAGGGAAATAAGTAAAATTGAGAGCAAAAGGGAAATCTTGCCTGTCTGCGTGCTTCCTGTAGTCATTTGCCAGCGATTACCATCCAAGAATAGTTGCTGCCATTAGAGTCCACGTCATTTCCATTGCTCGTAATCTTTTTGAAAGCCTGTCCTGTTTCATGTAACGCATGAATTCCTACTTTATCAACAGCCATGCAGATTTTATGAAATGTTTAAGTGGTTTTATGATGATGACGAATGTAATTTCACATGATATAAGAGTCTGCATAGCCATTGACATCCGATGACGTTTTGTGCCATGTGTGCTAAAAGACTCTAGAGATGAGATTGTGCTCCATCAGTAAACACTAGAAGACATCCTAGATGATACACACGCATGGCATGTGTAAATATTTCAGAGCTCTAACATTTTATCAGCGGCTCATTCTGAGCTCCCGGAGGTGAATGTGTTCCCTCAATGTTTCTGCATCGGTGCTCCGTGGCGCCGAAAGCGGTTGACCCGAGTGTGTCGCCACCTGACATGCAATGCAGATTGACCAGGGTAGGTGTAGCGTGTCAGAACCGGCATAGAGCCGAGGTCAAGCACACCTCACACTACTGACCCATCTCTCTCAAACACAAGCCCTGGAGATCCACCTGTCCCGATTGATTTCCGCAGTGTGTAGGATCTTCTGGGCTTCGACAGGCCATCAAAAGCCAAACAGAAAGCGGCTATGTATCGCATTTTCCGCACCTTAAGGCGCACCGGATTATAAGACGCAGAAAGATAAAGAAAGAAAGATAAACAAAACTAGTCATTTCCCACACAAGAGCAGACAGTCTGAAGCATATCTTCGTTGATCACATGGTTGACTCAACTATGGGTCTATTTTTGTACTCAGTCCACAGATAAGGCTCGCTGGATTATAAGGCGCGCAATCGATTTTTAAGAAAATTTAAGACCTTTAGGTGCGCCTTATAGTGCAGAAAATACGGTAAACAGATTTGAAGAAGAACGCTGAACGCTGGGAGTACACTCAGACTCCATTAGAATATGTTTGCCCTTCCGAAGCTGACCTAATTTTTAAGCTTTAATTAAATGCTGCAGACTAACATCGGCACTAATCGCTTGAATTGCTTTGCAGGTGTGTGTGTGAAAGAAATAGGGCTGTGATGCTCTCTCACACACACACACACACAATCCTGTAATCTTCACCTTATTGTATTAACCCACACACCTGTAATTGCATTTAAGACAAGTTAGGTCTTCTCGTATTGCTTTTTTGTGAGCCTCTTCCATTGCAAGGAAACAAACGCAGAGATCTTAGTGTGAGCAGCAGCGAGATGTTAAGTTATGAGATTTAATTTAATAACTAATGCAAACAACAAGAAGTATTTAAATCACTAGAGGGCAACTCAAATTTGCTCAGTTTCCTTATGTACACCAACAATGCGCTCCTCCCTCCCTCCCACCTGGGGACGGAATTGGCGTCGGTATGCTTCTCCCCCCGAAACGCATCCTCCATCGCATTTAATTTATCAGCTAGAGCAGCATTTCTTTGAACATTCAAAACAGGCAGTACAAGGGCTGCAGCCTGATCAATTACTCCATCCTCTTCGCCTCCTGCCTCTCTTTGTCGTCTCTGGAGTCTGGCAAACAGCGTTCTCATGTGCTAATATTTACAGCGGAATTTCCAATATCACGCGTTCCTGCTTCATTCCCTTTCCTGTGTCGAAATGGCTTCCCTGTAGAACAAAACAATTATTTATGGTAAAATGCACTGGTGCATATTTTATCGTGGCATTGCATAATTGTTTCTTTCTCCTTGCTTCTGGTGGGATCTTTGCATCGTGCTTTTTTCCCCCCCTGGCGCATTATTTATTTAGCTGTCATTGTGCGACTTTTGCTTTGATGGACTGTGAAACGGCGATCAGCGGCTGTTGTCCCAACGCTTGCTATCGCTTGAGTTTTATGTGCAAACTCGGTTAATTCCAGTGTCGTCCTACGTATGCGCAGTCCCAGTGACGTGGCCTTTCCGTATTGTCTCTCTCTGGCCTACATAATAGCCAGTCCTCTGTTCAGAAGAATCCTGAGGGGCAGGTTTAATAACCCAGATAGATAGTGCTGTTAGATTTCTATCTGCAGGCACTCTGTCTCTGCCTGCGAACGACCAGGTGCCTCACTCTAAGCATTCACAACGCTTCCCCTCACCATGTAAATAACATTTTTCACCAGAGAAACAGGTATTGAGAGAGAGAAGAAAAAGGGTGTTTGTGTGAGAGAAAGAGGGGAGAAAGGAAGCCAGGTGAGAAGTATCACACTGCTGGTTCTATTTCTGATGTTGAAAATGAGCAATGTTTTTGTTTTGTGTCATTTTTTGATTGTGCAAATGAGAGAAAGCGTTAAGAATTGTCGATTGAGGGAGTTCACACCAATGTGTATTGATATTGAAGCTGTGGTGCTTTGTACTTGAGGTGGAGGTAAAACTAATACTCCTAATTATATATCAGGAAGTGGTGTGCGCTAGTGTTTTGAAATGAGGAGGCAAAGTCCTCACTTTTTTTTTTTTAGATACACTGCATATCAAATGTAAATGTAACATTCATTTTACTGGTTAAATTCCTTGTTAGTGTTTTCACACATTTTTACATTTATTCCAAATGACATTTTAAAAATATATATATTATTTGTGGACTAATGTTCAGCCTTGCTTTTTAATAGTCAACGTATGTTCAGCAGTCATCAAGCTTGCACACACTTATGTCTTTAATTTCCTTAAGTTGATTGCTCACTAAAACCCCCACAGTCATCATGTTGTCATGTTTGATTTTAACGTGATAAAAAAGGTGAAATGTCTGAGTTGTTTACTTTTCAATTAGTCCTTCAATTGTTGCTAGCTTTGTCTTCATTCAAGCCGAGAATTTATCCCAAAAATCATTCATATCCAATCATTCTCTCAAGTGACCCCATTCATTAGGGGTAAGCTGTCATGTTGAATAAGTGGAGAATATATTTTATATTTATTGAAACAATTTTCAGCATTTTGTAATACTTTCATTTGGAAACAAAGCTCACTATCTAAGTGTAGCACAACTATTATTTGAGCAATTGACACAGCTTGACTCTATGTATGTGACACACTTTACTTCAGAACTATGCATTTTCCTATAGAAATACATATATATATATTCCCTACTTCGACATTAGCTGTAATTTGTAGTAAGGTGAATTCAAGGTGAAATTAAGCTGTTTTTCGTCTTCCTAGCTGTCATTATTTAATTTAACCATCATTCAGCAAGTCTTCCCCTGGGCTTCAATTGTCCTGTTTCCAGAGTAACCCGGAGTGAATTTAGCATTTTAATATTAATAAGGTTTGTCAATGTTAAGCAGTCATGTGGATGCAGAAAAAGTTGAGAACTTATTCACCAGGGTTTCACCCCTGAGGAACTGGAAAATATGAATTATTATACCCATTTAATCTACTAATGCAGCCTCAATAAAAATCACATTACTGTAATTTAAATCCAGCTCATTAAACTTTTCCACAGACTCTGAGAGATTATTAAAACAACTGTCAGAAAAAAGCTATATTGAGAAATGCCTAATAAAGTTTGCGGGTAAATGACAAAAAAGAGCAGGTTGCAGGATTTTTGGTAATTAAAACAGTGTTTCAAAGGCTCTGTGAGTTTTGGCAGGTGACGCATGCTGACCTGATTAACCTACAAATTGATATTAAATCTCAAGATGTCTTTCTTGGCACTCCGTTAATACAATCCGAAGCCTAATTAAGCAGTTAATACACCAAATTAGATGTAGTGCTTGTGTAGCATGGATATAATGAGGATAGCATCTGAAATTTTGATAGTTTCAGTAGTCTTGCATAGCTGGACTTTGGACTGCTAGTCTTTGCCACTTTGCAGTGTAAAGGATGTGATGATAAAGTGTGCAGGATTTATAACATTTTTTCAGCTCTATCCAACGCACTTAGGGATGATTCAGGTGTGCGAGACGCTATATTTTCTATATCTCATCCATTAACTTTATATCTCACAACGGGATTTTCTTTCTCACAATTTGGCATTATATCCCATAATTTTATTTTATATCTCACATTTTGCTATCATATCTCACAATTTGACTTCATATTTCAGGTTTTGTCTCACTATTTGACTTTAAATCTCAAAATTTGACTTAAATTCTCTCAGTGTGACTTAATATCTTGAAATTTGACTTCATATTTCACAGTTCAAATTTTTCACATTTTGACTTAATATCCTGCAATTTAACTTTATATCGCACTGTGACTTGATATTTGACATCTCACATTGTGGCTTGATATCTCACAATGTTACTTTGTATCTCATGCTTCTTCTTTTTTTTACTTACTTTTTTTCCCACTATTTGATTATATCTTCAAGACCTTTGAGTTAATATCTCATTTTAGACTTAATCTCATAATAGTCTGTTTCAGTTTTCACTCTGAGGTGAAAATGGGCTTTCATACAATTCATACATAACCACAGTGGAATACACGGGAAAGCTCAAGTACATTGTTTACTAACTTAAGTAAACACTTTGTTAAGTGTCTCAAACAAAGCACTGAATATCTTTTTGAGATTTTATGCCACAAACCTGGATTTGGCAAATCCAATTGGGCTTTCTCTTTCCTTGGAGTCGTGTAACAACCAGGCAGACTGATCAAAAACCTGTGATCCTTGACTCCCGGAAATTGTGAACAGCCAGCCAATCAGATTAGAGCTTGAGAAAATGGTCTGGCAGGCTGTCTGAAAACCTTTGCCTGAGATTATGAATATTACGAGACAGACGGTGTCAAACATTACTCTAGCCTGTTAATGTTTGTCATCTGAAGACTCTTAGCAGTTTAAGCGACGTCTCTGGGCTTTCACACCATGCAATGATAGATGAGTCCACAGTAGAAATAGGACATTGTCCTCCAGTGCCATTTATTAGTGAGGTTCTACAGGCCGTGGCCGACGGATACAGGCTGACTCAGAGGCTGTAGATCAGTCACACGGGGCAGTCGCAGTCATTCAGCCTGACCAGCGCTGCTCCTGGACACAAGATCTTATCCGTCTGGAAAGAGACTTAGATGTATCAAGTGCTTTCTAACACACTAGATGATTCCCAATAGCCTTGGATATAAACGCTAGATTGGTCAGCGAAGCACTGTAGCAAACAAACGTTGCAATATTTCACTTTTAAGAATAAACCGATGAAGGAAATGCATTTTAAGGAGCAGTTTGCTGCGATGGCTTTCTTTGTTACGTATAAAGCCTGTCACAGGATCAAGGGGATGCATCCTCTCTTTGTTGAAGGGTTTAGAGTTCAAGCGAATCTGCTGCGGGCTGCTCCACAATGCATGAATGATTTGAATTCAGCTTATCTACCCGTATCTGTCCCAACTGTCTGATTGAGTGAAATAGGGTGAATCATTCTGTCACCTACAAGGGGATTGCGCTAATGCATCCACCTGTCCATCTTGTAATGTCAACATGTTGCTGGTGGGATTGTTTGTTTGAGTGTGTGTGTGCATGCAATTCAATTCAGCTGGCAGTCCACAACCACAACGAGTTCAGTTTCATTCACACTTGGAAGCAAAATGTCACTTGACAGAGGGATTTTCAAAATGTTGGTCTCTCTCTCTTACCCCCTCTCTCTCTCTCTCTCTCTCTCTGTCTTTGTGTGTATATATATAAAGTGGAGCTCGGTTATGTCGACGGGGTCGGGAAAAAGCATCGAGATAACCGTTTCGCGAGATAACCCATATATCATATATTAACATTCAACCCATATACTATATTACCTATTTCCCCACATATAACCCTCAGATGCAGATAATCCGTACACAGTGCTTATGCGTGAAATTCACGCAATAAGAAAACAAATACAAGTCAGAATCAATGAACTGTCATTGAAGTGAGCATGCGCTCCACCTGCAACGCAAACTCAGCGAACGAGGTTCGCTCATGTGTCACGAAATACCCATGTGAAGTGGATAATTTGTCTCTCATTTATGCTCGAGATACTAGATTTCGGCGACATTAAGGAATCGACATAACCAACAAGAAAATACTGAGACAAATAGGGAGTTTGGCGGTTCCACTTCAAAATCGTCGACATAATAGTATTGGCGAGTTAACCGTGACTCGAGATAAGTGAACTCCACTGTGTGTATATATATATATATTTCTGGATTATATATGCACCTGCCACTACTGGAGTATAAAAACTTATAATAAAAAACACATTTTATTTGATATCACACGAATCCTTATACTGTATACATGTACTATAATTGTGTGTGTCTAAACCAATAAAAACATGTTTTTTTTCCATTGTTACGGATCTGGAACAGATTAATTTGTTTTCTATTATTTCTTATTGAAAAATATGATTCTAGATACGAGCAATTCGAGTTACGAGCTCCGCCCTGGAACGGATTATGCTCGTATCTAGAGGTGTATATATATATATATATATATATATATATATATAAATAAATAGCCCAACATGTGCAAAATAATGGCTTATTATTTGATATATTATTATAAGTTGATCTTTTAAATGGGGTTTCTTGAATATTTTTTAAGCGTACAACAAATGGTGCCGTTATTTCATGTCAGGTGTTGTCAAGGTTAAAGGCTTGTATTTTGAAAATACAAAATGTAGCGGTCATGAACTGCCAAGGTCAAAGTTCAGATGAAGAAGAGGCTGTTGAAACATGTACACATGGAGAGATTTATAGAATTTACTTACATTGCTGTTGCATTTAATATTCTTTGAGATTTTTGGGGGATTTTGTGTTTTCAGATGCTCTTGATACCATTTTTGAGATATTATTTGTTTATAAGGATTTGGCCCTGCTGCTTTTTTCCACTTCTTAAGTAACCAAATGTTACCACATTTGCTTTGGTGTTGCAGAGAATACAAAACAAGGAGGATGACAGGTTCATTCGTGTTTACTCCGTTAAATCTGTATAAAAGTGTGCAGATCAAAAGTGAATTTCCAACCATTTAATATTGAAATTGTCCTCTTCCCCACCATGTTGAAAGGTTATGGGTCGTCCCAAATTGGTATCATGAGGTAACAAAATGATCTCTGACATTCCCATCATGTAAAGTCAGCATAAAGCTTCTCCCGAAAGAACAGCTCAGTGTCGATGCGCTCATAGGAAAGAAAAAGCTCCCTTCTAGTGTTTTTCTTTCTTTCCGTGTTCAGACTTCATGGCTTCTGGAAAGGATCTTAATATTTTATTAGGCTGCATCTTTAATGCACAAATCCAGAAATCGGAGAATTTCTGCCTGTAAAACAATAAGCCAGGAATTTGTGATTACATGGACCCAAAACCCAACACAGCAGAAAACTTCTTTAAGCGTTATGTAAAACACCCATGTCCTACTCGTAAAAAATGGACTGTTTATTTTAATAAATTAAACTGATTAATGATCAGATGCTTGATGGACAAAAAAAACAAAAAAAACAATGCTTTTAATACCCGAGTTATTTCCTTCCATTTCAATTCTACTTCCTGTTTGTCGTGTCAAATTCAAATTCAGTTGAAATTTGAAAGTCATTCTCTGTTCAGTTATACGTAGCAACACAGCACTGTTGTTGAGATATAATTTAGCCACTTTTTTCAGCTGTATGTATTGTTCATTAATGTTCCTGGCGTATCTATCATAGTTACTCTCCTCTGCTCTGTCATCTGTCTCTGCCTGTTTTGCATGAGAGCAGTTGTTCTCGTCTCATTGGCATGCATCTATTTACCTCCAGGCTCTTGTTTATTTTAATACAACAATAGTACAGTAAGCACTTTGGAGAGAAGCTACTGTGTCACCAACAGCCACTGATGGAAAGCCACAATGACAGAAATTTATCAGCGTAGCGAAATTTATGGGGTGCCAAGTGCTACACTCGACAAAAACAATCCTGACAACGCCAGACACGTCACCTGTGCTGTGCCAAAAAAAGAATAAAAGCACGCACACTTTTACACAAACCTTGACAAGTCTTAACCTTTTGGGAAGACATACTACACGGAATAAGAGAAGGAGAAGTTAATGTAAGGATTATACTGTATGGGTGCTGAGGCTAATTATGTGCATGTTTTATGCCAATCCAAGCTTGTAGAACTTGAATGCAACATTGGAAACCCATTGTTTCTTTGTTTTTTGACAATCTGAGTTTCCCTGATCTGTTTTGTTTCAGTTTCCTTGAGGTGTGTTTGAAATCACCACTATATTCTCTTTCACTATGCTCCACATTACTCCATTAATATAGTCCACTTGAAGGAGTGAATGAAATCGAGTGAGTGAATCGGGACACTGAAGGTGCTGGAAGTGCTGCCGCCTTTCCATAGTTTGTGGTTGCTGTTTAATAAGTATTTGTAACATAGCAAACTAGCTGCTCCAGTAATAATAAAAAGATTTATCTTGAAGTCTAGCATGTAGAAACCTCAATTAAACGATATATTAATCAATTTAAGAGGAATTTACACCTGCATGATATTGAGCTGTAGCCACATTGTTCCAGCATTTTGGAAGATGGATGATTCGAGGGAGACAGTGGAATTCATTCGGCATGACCCTCACGGTGCATTATGGGTATTCTGATTAGATCTGGGAAGATCTGATTAGAATGTCAATGTGTTCCTTGAATGCAATGTAAGTCGATTTGGATAAAAGTGTCTGCCAAATGCATAAATACAAATGTAAAAAATTTATTCTCAAGCTGTTAAGCGTACTTTGGTTGTATACTTGATATTCTGGTGCATTATGGGATTGAATGAGTTCACTGTATAACATCCACTATGGTTTCGGAAACCTCTATAAATGGCTGTCTCCTCAAATTGTACCCTATATTTAAAGGTATAGGATGTGTAGGTTTCTGATTATGGGCAATTTCCGATCAGAAGCGAGCATCCCCATGTCCTACTCGCTCTGAAGGGCAGAGTCCATGAAGGAGGAGAGCAGGGCACTTGTTTGTCATAATCATAACAATTAAATACCATTTTTCAATGAGTTTTCTCAAATTATCATTTTTTTTATAGTGGAAGTCGAAGAATTTGAGGTACTGGTGGTGTCAGAAGATGAGAAATGCTGTCAATTTATTTAGTAAAATAATTTAAAACAATTTTTTTTATTAAGTCAATATTTTTGTCTGCAACATAAATAATGTAATTTTGTTGAATTCTCTTCTTATTGGGACTTGTAGTTAATATGTGTTATTTGATTAATTAGGAATTATAATCTACATTTTCCATAAATTGACAGCACTACTTTATCATGAGAGCACATTAAACACACTGGGATCTCATATTCAGAAGACCTTAACATATATTCTTTGTTTCTTCTATTATTTTAGCCTTTGCAAAATGTACAGTGGCTAATGAATTCCTCTGAGAAAGTCCTTGTTAGTTTTAAATTGTTAATGACAACAGAAATCTCTGAAATTGTGAATACCCGAGCAGAATATAAAGTGTAAATGGCAAAATTAATGTGCCGCTGCCTGAAGTTCTGGTTTTGTTCTAAGGATTATAAAAGTGAGATATGGGCCCCTGGAAGCTGGATCGCTGTCTTAAAGTTTGGAGCTGGAAGAGGAGGATAACTGTATTATTAATAGCTTCACGTCCTTATGCAGAATCCTGTGTCAATATATTTATTTAACACAAAATGAGGCTCTCATGAGCCTCATCTCTGCCAAGCATAAAGAGGGAAATTAATGTTGAATCACCCGTGTGAATAATTTCATACACCATGTCAGAATAAGCCTCAGTTTCCTACTTTGAATGTTTTCTGGATAAAATAGTTTCTAATTTAGTTGAGAACAGAGGGTATTATAGTCTCCACCAGTCCACATCTAGGAGATGTTGAACATTTGAAGAAAGCTAGTATCCCGTACAATGGAGGTTTGCTTGATGGGTGCATGACACTTAATCTGCATACTGTCATCTTTGCCTCTGATCCACACAGCTTCAGAAATGAAGGATTGATACTGACAACCCCAAATTAACCAACTACTGTACATAATAATTCACAGGTTTCTAAAGTACAGTTTTAGCACCCATACATTTGGGTGTAGAGTAGACGTTGGGAGTTCAGGGATCCAGGG
Organism: Rhodeus uyekii; assembly: GCA_037043235.1. NCBI lineage: Eukaryota > Metazoa > Chordata > Actinopteri > Cypriniformes > Acheilognathidae > Rhodeus > Rhodeus uyekii. The sequence continues at coordinate 729,022 of JAWRVZ010000141.1, forward strand.
TGGCTCACCCCCTTCGGCCACTACGGCCAAGGCTATATAGACCAGAGACCGTATACTAGAGGCTACAAAGTTACTTGTAATTAGTAAAATGTCTAAAGTGGACCATCAGAATAAATTGTAACAACTATGGTTAATATAAATGTATCTGCCTATTACATTTATGCTGGAAATTGGTTAGGTATACAGGTAAGAGTTATGAGCTCAAAAATATATTTATATCATTGTAAAATGTCCAATTAGACAATTAGACAATTTAGACATATTTTGAACTAAAGATCTAAAGATTTTACATTTTTAAAGCTGTACCTTGAATCTATCTTTTTTATATGATGTCAATAAATCTATTTTGTTCATTTATACAGTAATCCCTCGCCCACTTCGCGGTTCAAGTTTCGTGGCCTCAGTGCACCGTGGATTTAAAAAAAAATACATTGAAAAAAAAATATATAAAAAATACCACCATAAAGGCAGCCGTAATGCGGAAAGCAGCGTTGTTTCATCGTGATGCGAGAGAAACAGTTTCCCAGGATGCCAGACAAAGAGAGAAACTCTCACAGAGGCTTTTTACACGCCCACGACACTCAGACAAGACACGTGATTGGTTCCCGGCGCGAGATCGACCAATCAGAGCACGAGTGGAGTGGGATCCAGTGCCGATATCTGATTATGCAAATCCTACTTCGTGGATTTTCACCTATCGCGGGGGGTTACGGTCCCCTTTAATCGCGATAAATGAGGGATCACTGTATATCTATAAATTCTTATAGATCAGGCTGGAAAAATCTGTACAACCAGAAATATTATTCTATGGTTTGCTGAATATATTTAATATTTTACAACATATGTGCAATGTTTTTCTTTTTTGGTCCTTTAATTAACCTAAGTAACCAGTACTTTTGGTTTTTTGCGATTTTCTCCTTGAGGGCAATAATGTGGAAATCACATAGCAGGAAGTATGAGTTGAGAAGATTTCCATCATCTTTCAAACCACATTTATTTTCAGCTGATAAACTACTGTAACTACTTTCCTTGAATCCTAAGCAGCTTGATGTATTCGTCCCACAGGTCCAATATCTGTCGTATGACAGTGGAAGATTCATTAGGGATTGGTAGCCCGCCTTTGAATATCTCTCATGCAGGATATTGGTGATTAGCTTTGTTGATTAAAAACATAATTTAAAGCTTTCATTTAATATCTTCATATGGGAGACCAATATTTTAATATCTCCATTGAAAGATAACCTCTCAACCGCGTATAGAAATCTAAGTAGTCATTCATCACAAGTAAATCTAATGAGACTGTATGAAGGCTCATGCTCAGAAATGATTTTCGTCGTTCTCGATGTATTGAAGACATCATGTCTTCGACGTGGCTTCCTTGATTTTCTCATTAGTCAGATGGAAACCTGCTGACTAATATAAGGGACCATTTATGAGTTCCATGCATTGTTAATGGAGTAGGGAGACATTGAAAAACTCCTCAGGCTTTCTGGGAGACGGCTTACGGCTGCTTTCGTATGTAAGCAAGCTGTCTGTAACCATAGTGACGGGGACAGATTTAATACTTTGAGAAATGTGAGATATTCATAGATGTCCTCAGGAGTAAAGACTAAAAGAGAGGAGAAGCTTTGAAACCCAAATCTGAGGACAACTAAACATCAGTCAAGAGCCACAAGAACCACCCCGCAGGATTTCCAATTGCCTGATCTCTGAAATGCTCCTATTTGGGGGTTCTGTTGTATTTCTGAGTCTTCTTTGGTTAGGGAAATGACCCATCTTCAAATCCTCAAATCATTTTGCATTAACTGTACTTGAAATGCCAGGGTTATGTTGAAAGGAAAACTCTGAAAAATGTAATATATGGCCGAAAGTGTGCGCACTGAACATTTCATTTCAAAATCATTGACATTTTATGGGAGTTGGTCCTTCTTAACAGCTTCTATGAATCTGGTAATGCTTTCCACTAGACATTGAGCAATAGAGGTAGACTTGCTGTCAAGTTCTTCCACAGTCAGAGTCAGTAAACCATTTAGTTATGGTCTTTCTGGATGAACTTGTGAACAGGAGCATTGCCAACTTAAAAAAAAAATCCTTAGTTTTCACAAAGCTGTACAGTAGATTTGTCTTTACATAGAACTTTACTTAAAAATGTATAATATACATTATAATGCATTATATCTTTTCATAAATAATTGTAACCAAAGTTAAAATGCATTATAATATTTGAGGACTCCTTGTTACATCTAAAATTGATTGTCATGTGTTTTAATGCATGATACTAACTAAAAGTGTTCAAAGAATAGATAAGGAAAATGTATTTTAACTGTGGTTACAATTATTCATACAAGGTGCATTGCCAGGAATAAATTATGCATTAAAAATACGTTTATAATGCATTATATATCCAGGTTATATAAAACAAGCAATATAAATCCTGCACAATACTCAAGTTTGCAAAATTAGAAATATATTTCAACGATTATGTGACCTTCTTCAGGTTTACAAAATATACAGGTTTACTGAACTCATCATTTCGAGTGAGTACAGTCAGCTTTTAGTAATAATAATTGTTAAATTAACATGCTTGCAGTAGAGCTGAAGTAAATACAGATCATTTTTCCACATTGTGATGGGTATTCGAGTGAAACTGATTATAGGATAATAAAAATGCGAGACTGAGGTTGTTTCAATCCATTGTTTGTTGAATTCGAGCTTGCAGACGATTGTGAGAAAGGGATGGGATTTAAGTGGATTTAAATGATTGGAGAATTCTGGGGTACATCACCAGAAAGAAGTCTGTCAATTTATTCAGCTTAATCGACTGATGACAAGGTCAAAATATTTTTCAAAACATGAAAAATATGCTTGGAAAAACTGTTTACAATAAGACCATTCAGATGCATTTAGAAAATAGATAGGGTGTGTTTACATGTCATGTTTATTTAAGGACATTGTACGCAAGGGGTATTCAACAGGTCAAGCATTTGAATTTGAATTTGAATTTCCTTCCTAGCAAAGGTTCGTACAATAATTGCTTACTCTATTCAGGGTCCAGTATGGCTTTCATAAATAACTAATAATAAATGTTGAATCATAATAGTCTTTCCAAAACTACTGCGTTGTTCAGTATACAACAAAAGAGAGTTTTGATTGGTTGGATCGACTGTAGTATCACATTAATGTATTTACATACTTTATGATGTTTACATGGCAAAGCTGTTGAGATCAAGCAATAATCGTTGGACCCCCTGGTGAAGACCCCTGGTATACACTGTAAAAAGCTACAAGCTTTAAGGAGCTTTAAGAGTTGACATTTATCTCTGTCTGCCTTTTTATTTCAGTGGAATTTCAGTGCCATGAAAAGTTAGTGACTAGCGACCTACTAAGCGACAAAATGTACATCAGAATTTGCCGTTGTGACAAATTGCTTGTGATGTTCCTCATTTGTGTGTAGCAAGCATCTGCTAAATAAATACATGTAAATGTAATGTGTAAACAACTCTGTTGATTATAATGAGAGCAGTCTAGTTTTCTCACATCACTAGCTTCCAGTGTAGACGTGTTCTCTTGTTTTTTGTCCACATGTCACAGCCCAGATGGAACCAGTTCAAAGTCCGGATCTGCACCTTGATCATCTAATTGACCTCAGATGTAATCGCGTAATCGATGTAAACCTTAATAAAGTTCCTTCACCTTCTATACCTGAATGTGTTCACTTGAAGAATGCACACAAGAAGATGTAATGGTTGCCAACCTGGTTGACGGGGTTGTGCATCTTAAAGCATCTCTCTCTATGAGCATGAATGGTGACTCTCATAGATCACGAGAGCTGAATAGCAGCATGCCTCAGTGCACATGCTGAATCCCCAGAAGGTTGAAGGAATCGACTTCTGTCTTGCATGTCAGACATGTCAGTTTTCTCTCTGCTTTATTGAAATCACAGTGCATGCGCGGCTCTTTATTAATGTGCGATTCTCACCATCTTTATCCGAGCATGTGGTTGCCATGGAGGTTGGACCAGTCCTCGGCAGCTTCCATTCGATGCTGTATAGATCCATGATGATCCCTCTGACATTCGCTTTGAGCCCTGAACTCACTAACCCATAACCTTGTCTGCCAAACACGGGGGCTTTTTATCTTGTCGTTTTTTGTTTCTTACTTTACTTTACTCCACAAGTATTTCTTTTATATCACACAAACAAGATTGCTTACATACTGTTGCTTTGAGTCTGCAGTTTAATTAAAGCTATGGTGATGTACAAAAAACGACAACAGGCTGAGAGTGTGATATTTCTTTCATGCGAGTTACATTTAAATTTGACTTTTATCCAAAGCGTATTGCAATGCGTTCAGTATACATTTGGTTAATTTCTGTTTTAGACTAAATTTATTCTGGCAGTATTTGTCCTTTCAAGAGTTTATTCTTCATATGATATATACGGTAATGGCCTTAACACGAGGACAGACTGCATTTGTTCATCTGCTTTGTGCAAGTCTTGCCTCTTGACCTTTAGATGTCAAATGCAATGACATTTTAAGCTGTACTGAAAATAACTCTTTTTTTTGTCATTAGTACACATTTCATGTCAGAGTAAAGTCCTATTCTTTTCAGGAATGTTCAACTTGGCAGTTCTAGTTTGTCATTGCAACCAAACTCTGAGCATCCACTTGTATTCCAGGAGGGGAAGCATAAACCAAACCTCGGAAGGCTACAACCTGAACAAACTTCAGTTGATATCGACTATCTGACAGAGGAGAGAAAAATACTCTCTATTCAGACATGAGTAACACCAATAAAAAATAAGGAAGCACCATAAAGCTTTAACAACTCTCCAGTAGCTTGGACTGTGTTGACCTGCTTGCTCCAGCACATTTTTAGGTATTTTCGATGACCATTTAGCTGAGTAGATTAATTCACACCTGTGTTGTTGTAAAAAAAAAAAAATGCTGAATGTGATGAAAACTATGGAAAGGGACCTCATCCGGCTGGAGGAGGCATTCCGTTTCATTAGGAACTAGAGAAATGCCTCATTACCTCCATTAATCTATTTAAAAAAGCATTTGAAAATGCAATATGCTTCTATAATGACTTTTCACAGGTTTATTATGAGCAGGTTTGTTCACGGAAAACATATTGTGTTTTTAATTGCTTTTACACTAGGGTGTTGCTGTGCGACTGCTACGCCGTTTACTGGCCCTAGTCAAAAGAGGCTATATACTGCGGTCTAATGATATGGCTTCAATAAAAGTCTATGGAAATTTTTGTTTTTATTGTTGGCCAGGTGAAATTTTCAACAAGTCAGATGATATGCAAAGAGGGCCTATTATGCCCTTTTACAACGTCTTGATTTTGGGGTCTGTTGTTTTTCACATATTTTTCCTTATTGCAGAGCCTCACTTCCCAGTCTGTCAGTGTCTCTATGAAGCCGAAAAGCACAATGTGCTCTGATTGGTCAGCTGGACCAGTGTGTTGTAATTGGTCAACCACTTTGAGCATGTTTTAGAAATGTCAAGCCTCTTACCATAACCAGTGTTGTGGAAAGTTACTTTTAAAACGATGCATTACAATATTGTTTTACTCCCTAAACAGCTACTTAATTTCTTTTTATAGAACGTAATGTGTTATGGAACCTTTGGCTTGCTTGTGACCATTATGGGCTGTTCTTGTTCTCGTGTTTGTTTTTAATAACAAAAAAGTTATATTTTTGGCAAATGTACAGGCCCTTAATTGCAGAAGAATAGGACACAGGAAAAAAGGTTCAACAACTCTTCAGTAAGATTTAGTAAGAAAAACAAAAATTAAACCCAAGTGTGATGTTTATTTATAGTCATTTTTGCTTATTAGTATAGTTGAAAGTCAACAGCAAAGAGCATTGCTTAAGAAAGTGAGATTAAAAACTTGTAATTTAACATAATTATTGCAGATGTGATCATTTTGAGGAGCACACACGCAACGCCTCTGTATTTGCTGCCGATTTCTCTCAACATGGGGAGAGGTGAGGTGTCAGTCAATATACAAAGTGACTTCCATTACATATTTGAAAAAGTAACTCAAAAATATTACTGTAAATTTTAAATTAACGTGCTACTTTACTAGTTACTTGGATTACTTGTAATGAACACTGACCATAACCGCGAGTTTCAAGACAATGCTAACGTAACTCAAACAGGCCTCACCCATTTTTTTTTTGTATTCCTTGGGTGGGAAATATGGTCCTGGGAAGAAAACTCAAGACTACAATTGAGGTGTTTCAGGCAGTTCAGAAACAGTGCTTAATGATAGAGAGAATAACTCCCTTTGGACTGACTCTGTTCTTCACTCTGTGATAACTTGCAGACCTTTTTTATTCTCACACAGCAGCATTATACAACAAAGAAAATTGAAAATGTAAAAAAGCAATAATAAAAAGCATTATAGGTCCTCTTCACAACTTAGGGTCAAGGGTTTGTTTGGAGGTGTCTTTTTGACTCATGTAAGTCTGAATGGTTGTTTCAGCTTCCGCCACATCATCTTTTGACCCAATTGGAATGTTTTCTTGACCCAAATTTGATCTCCATCCCATAGGGTTGGCCTTTAACTTCTGTTAACTCTCCTCATTGACATATTCCTTTGATGTGTCCACATTGACTGCACTGATACAACAGTATAGGTTAACCTACTGCATTGATCCCGGAAAGACTTGCTTTTTCATTCACTGCACTCTCCTCTGCTATTTAAAGCCTTGCTTTCATAACACGTTCATTAAATTAAATTAAAACCTTAAAGCCAAAGTGGTGATACAATTGTTGTTTGTAGAAGAAACAAAATATTCTCATGAATTATTTCCCGGCGTTCCATTTGTGTTTATTTTTGGACATATCGTGTTTGGATTGCAGCCAATAGACTGAAAGGAAAGTGAAATGCATCTAGGTTTATCCAGCTAAATTTATCATCACGTTGATTTGTGATGAGGGAAGAGTATTGTTTATAACAGCTATAGTTTATGATTTTTACTCATTTTATCCCACTATGATCTCTCTTTATATATGTTTATTTTGGAGATGCATACATCTGACATATTCCTTTATGTGCAAAACCACACTAAGTTCATTGGAAATGTGGATATTCGTTTGCATTAAGAGCGAGTTTCAGTGCACTGAATGCAACACAACTCCAAGTACAAGAGCTAAAATCGTGTTATATCACTCTCTAAAACCTTGGCCCAGAGGGAAAGCTCCCACTGTGCAAAAACTTCGATTCAAGCTGAGCTTCTGCCTGCACGGAGAATTCTTAATTCGCACATATCGCCAAGAATATCATTGCATTCCCCGAATGTCATCCCATTTGGAGATATTATGATTTTCTAGCACTGCATGGAGTAGTATGTGACACACAGATCTGATCTGATTTTAGAAAGGTCACCTGTCCATTTCAGGTAGCAAAGTAATGGAGTTGACATCCTTCCACTTTCTTCTGCCCTTACAGCCATGAGTAATGCCACACTAACTCACAAAAAAAGGTGCAGAATCTGTACTCTTACAATTTTAACCAGGTGTAAATCCTCCTTTCATTTTGGCAAGAGTTGTTGCTCTGGGCATGATGAATGCAGTAAGACACACGCAGGTTAAATATATCCGAAGTAATTTTCAAAAACAATTTAACATGCAGTGAGCCCATGGATGCTGAATGAAAGGCATAATGTGAAATCCTGTGATTTGAGTCTTTAAATGTGGAAGTGTGGATTAGCTTTGTGATTGCAAGACGGAAAAATGACTTGGTGATTTGATTAATCTTCACAAGCCCTGTGCGGGCAAAGCTGACCAGCAGGACCATCATTTTGGGATAAAATGAGTGCATGCGTCCTGTGTATAATAATGCAGGTCTCTCAGCTGGCTGTGCTTTGTTGATGTCCAGCAGGTTTAAATAACCAATTAAAGCTCATTTCCCTTTTTCCCTCTTGCTCTCTTTCTCTCTCTCGTGTTCCTTCTCTTTCCTTCCTGCCTGCGGTTCGATAATTGTTAAGCACACAGCATGTAAAATTCTTGGGCTAAGTCGGCCGATTTTATTGATGGTGTTGTTGCTCTGGCTGGTAAATGCTCTGATCTGTTGCTGCTCACATGTGACGTGTCCTCCGTGCGTAACGTGCTTTGTGTGGAAAATTCAAGAATGTTTGGATGTGCGTTCCTGCCTGCGCTCTGTTACAAATGCAGTCTAATTATCCTGACTATGTCTTGAATTTTAGCTGAACAAAATGTGTGACTTTGACTCTACTATCTCATCTGTATTCAAATTAAGCAATACGCCCTGAGAGGAGATTGTGTAGTTATGTTATAATGCGTACATTTATTAAGCAGTTGTATTAACTACCGTCTTTCTGGTAAGAAAGAAAGAAAAAAGTATCCTTTTAAAGTTCTAGACATTTTGCATGGTTGGGATGCTGTATCGACCAGTCAGCATCCTGGACTCAGATCTATTTGAGCCTGTGGAGTTTCTAAAATCACTATTCAGCACGGCCTTGAGTAGCTTACTACTACTACTAAATGCATGCAACAGCAATATAATAAAAGATGAATTTATTCCGAGCTGCATAGAAAAGTGTTTTCTAAATGCATTTTGAATTTCATGAATTTTCTTTAGAAGCCTTTTTGTTTTCTTATCGTACCAATGCATGTTTAAAGGGTTCATTTTTGGTTATTTATTCATCATTATTCATATTGATTAAATGGTTAATCATTACTTGCAGTATTAAATGACAGCAACAACAATATAATAAGATACACTGATTTTTCATTATTTACATTTTAGCTGCTGCACAAGTCATAAATATTTATATCAAAAATGTTCTGCCGTGTAATACAGTATATATGTGTTATACTGTATATTCAGGTCTTAATTATTGCAAAATAAACCTCTGACAGGATTTATCAAGACCACAAAGTGCTGTGAAAGGGTTTATTTTGCAATGAAATGCAGATATGAAATATTGATTTGAGCCCATATCAATCATCCAGTCTGTATTTTGCAATAATGACGGTCTGATGTTGGCTTATTATACAAAAACTTGACGTATTAATTTTAAATTATTTTAATATTATACTTTTAGAGACCATGGAGAGACAAAATACAGCTGTCATATATAGGAATCAAAGGTTTCCCAGATTAACTATTGTTATTGCATATTAGAACTATCATTATTTTGAAATATGCAACAAGTGAATGCTGTAATTGACCAATCAGAATGAAATATTCCTGAGATCCATGCAATAACGTTCATTTCCAACTTGCAGCAGTGTGTGTTTATCAGCACGGTACCATGATTTTGAGTCTTTTTTATAGTGTCTAGTGCGGGTTTGAGAACCATTTTTAAATGTCTGTAGAAGTACACCCAGATCCCACGGCCTCAGTGGTGGACGGGCTTTCCATCAGAGCCCATCTGGATTCTAGTGGGATGACAGAGAGGAAAGGGCAGCTTCACTAAGCTGATTCATTCTACAATAAAAGGTATAGCTACTTTGTATCCCGTGACCTTTCCAGCTGTCTCACTCTACTCTCACACCCCCAGAGTCTGTCAGTTTTACTGATCAGCTACATTATACCACAGTGTTCTGGTCAGGTTCCACAGCCAGCGGATATCACTGCTGAGTGGGTTTCTGGGCATCTCTCTCTCCTCTGATTGTATCATGAAGGTCTGATCACGCTAGATTTATAGTCTCTCTATTGTGAAACACTAGATTTATAGTCTATTGCATTTTAGTTAGTTTTTTTTTTTTTGAATGCTCATCAAGGTCAAACTCTCACACGTCTGAAGAGCACAGATGCTAATTTCAATCTTTCTCTTACCTGTGAAATCAGATCCAAAAAGTTGAACATTTTCACTTCAGAAAATTGGATTGCATTCGATGAGCTGCACAGTATATGTGGAAACTCGCAGATGTTATGATAGCTTTCCTCATCATCATCCAATGAGAATTGCCAAGGAAACAGCTCTCTGAAACAGGAAACAGCACTCAGACAGAGGTGTAGTGGTGTAATCTAGCTGCAAGGTGTTTATCTGACCCCGACAGGGAGCTGATGCTCCCAAAATATATCTCGAATAGCTCCATTTTTGAGGGCTTTTGAAATGCAAAGATTATGCACTTTGTGAGAAGCACGCTAACATAGCACTCTTGCTATTTCTCCAGAGTGTTAATTTAGTGTATAGTATGTATATGATGCATGGACTGAACAACTACATTTGTCAACATGTGCAGTATTCATGAGCAGACTCGTTGAAATTTTAAAACAGGGTTGAAAGTACAAAATTAATTTCACGATAGATAATTTCTGACATGATGACATAACTTACTGAATTAAACATTCAACGTGGCTAAATGTGACTAGTATTTAGAATGTGTATCACTGCATGTTTAGTTACACATACTACATAAAGGTATAAGGCAACTGTATACAGTATATACTCTGTAACTAGTAGGCTAGTATCCTTTTTTTGAATATGCAAAATAGCTACCATACTACTTGTGCTATTTGTGAATTTGTTTGCTACGCATGGAATTGATGACCTACTTCAATTGTTTCTTTTACAACTGAGCACACTGTATATACTGTTTCCCACAATGCAGTGTGCTCAACTTGACCTTCCATTTTCATTGTAAGCAATGAACATCTTTATCATCTATAAACATCTTTTATCCGAAAAAAAATTGTATTGTATATTCCACGAGTCAAGGCACTTTAATTTACTTCTTCAAATATAAGAAAAATTCAAATTTTCTTATAAAAGAGAATTACAGAAGCAAACATTGTCATTAATCAGCTCGTCATTTAAGTGTTGATTCAGTTCAGTTAAATAATTTTACATAAAACTGAACTAATGCACAATAAACAATAATTAGACATCACAACAATGTGGCAAACTCTACTTTGCTATGTTTTAGCATTGTGCCACTGCTTAGTGTTTCCCTTAAGAAATAGTATGGTGTATGTACTCAGGAAGTAGTAATTTCATTCTGAATGTGAACAAAATTGCATAATACCATACTAAGTTATAGTATTTGTATGCAAAACGTGCACATTTTTGTATCAAGGAATAAACTACATTAGTCAAAATGTGACTTTTTCAGTATTCATAATAGCACTCCATTCCTAACACAGCCAGAATTAAACTTTTTTCATTTACTCGGCACAAAGCAGTAGGCTTATCTTTTGTTGAATATCTGCTTAAGTCAACTTCATCTATCTGAAATGCAGGTTTGCAGAACAATTGTTTCTCTCTTGTTGACATATACAGTACATTTTTTGTCAAGACGTCTGCTCAAATATCCCTTCTGCGATACCACGTCGAATCACTCAAGCACACTGTAGTGAATTATATAAGTTGTGATTTTTATTGGCTGAGAGTAAAAAGGGTAAGCACGTGTGGGAGAGAGTTAATGCGATATGTGCGGTGTATATTCTTCTGTGCAGCTGATGTGCAGGTGGCGTTTAAAAACAGCCTGAACGAAGCAGCGTCTGGAGTTTCTCCCACTGAAGTCAGTCTTCAGAACTGAACGGTGTGAAAAATCCAAACCCATCAGCCCAGATGGAGACTGTGAAAGTTGGGTTCTGTAGGCTGGGTATGTGAGAAACCACCTGCAGAAAGTCAATTAACACAGGCCTGACATCCAGCATCACAACACAGGCCTACAAACAGCAGATTCAAATTCAGCAGACCTGCATGCCTGCCGATAAAGCCACGCACATTAGAAGCCGCGCAACAATTTGCCGCCTAATATAGAGCGTGAAAGTGAATCCATCACCAATATCCATTTGTGGCACGCTTTTCTTTTCATTTTTTTCCAGCTCCCATTTCAATTTTGCAAAGATGCAAGCAAGGATTTCTTTCGAGTGAGAAATAATGAGATCGCTGATCTCAAAGTGTTAAAGTCAATGTTAGTTAGTCAAGGTTATCTGATTGGACATTTTGTAGATAATAGTAATCATAAAGCCCTCAGCGGATTTAAGGCAGCTTATATGAGTAGAACACTGCATATATTTCGCTTTCCAATGTTAGTTGGTGCTATTTCATGCTACTTTAATTCTTAAATCTCAAAATATTCAATTCTATTACATTAAAGATGTGTACTTAACTGTGCATAGTGAGCATATTTTCAGTTTTGTATAACCATTCACCTTTTTCCAAAATTATCTTTATTTTGATTCATTATATGATTTCACTGACTGGAGTTTTAGCACAGAGCTATTTAATACATAGGATTCAACATCATTAAGCACATTTATGTTGTTGGTAACCTTAAAAATCTTAAAAAGGACAAAAATACAGCATAACATAAATATTCCTTCATCCAAACTAAACTTCATCTAAAGCATGTCTGAAGAAAACCTGGGTTACATGTCCAAGGAATTGCTGCTTGCCCTTATGAAAAAGAAGAATATTTCAAGTTCCTTTTATGAAGTATACTTCAGTAAAGTTCAAGTATATTTGCAAGTATACTAATATCAATGTATTAGCAGTAAACGTATTAGTGTACTATTGCAATACTGCTTTGAACTAAAAAGTAAAGTAAATTCTTGTGTATACTGCAGTTTCCCGCATATAACCCGCAGGCGCAGATAATCCGCACCCCCGTATAGCCCGCGGGGTTTGGGGGTTTGTGTAGAAAATTGTTGGCATAACACACACCTTAATATAACCCGCACCCGTAGATTTATGAACTTTTTTTGTGTAAGTTCACATTTCAAATGTTGCTCGCATGACATCAATTATCCATAACTGTTCAGGCTCAGTACACAGTGCTTGTGCGTGATTCAAACAATTAGAAAACAGACACAAGTCAGAATCAGAACAAAAAGAAAAAGCAATCTCTCCCGCTGTGCAGCAGCACGTCCCTTAAGAAGCATTTGGTGTTGATCATCGGATGAGATGAAAAGAGCCCACCCTCATGGCAGCACAGCCAATCACGTCTTCTTGCATGATTGACAGGTCAGTCAGCCTATCAGCGCCACCTGTCAGAGTGATAGTACAAGTGCCAGAGACAACAACCCTCGCAAGAAAGAAAATACCGCAAAAAAAACTTACGTCCTTAGGGACGTAACAAATATATTGAAATATTATTACGTGTAAAAAAATCAGCGATATAGCCCGCACCCCTGTATAGCCCGCACCACCTGCGAGGTTGGTAAAATCGGGTATAACCCGCGGGTTATATGTGGGAAAATACGTTATACTCAGAATTAGGAACACACTCTTTTCTTTAAAAATTAATATCTAAATAAAAGGTTTGTTAGACGGTATGCAAAACTGTGAAAAAAATATTTAATAGGATACTCAATCAATAGATTAAACCAAGCCAAGTATACTTCAAATCGTTAATCTTGATCAAAAGACTGATTGCAAGTATAGGCAAAAAATACGTATCCTTTCTTGTTTCTTAGTTTTAAAAAAAGTATACTCGTAGCACACTTGAATAATCCTCGTTTTTGTAAGGGTATACAAGGGTATGCCCATCCTCTTGCTGTATGGCACCTATTATGTCCTTTTAACACATTTCCTGTTTCTTTCAGAGAGCTCTAGAAAGCACTCAAAAGTCATTGTGTCACCAGGAGGCCTTTTGTAGCTCTACAGGAAATGAGTTATAATGTTAACTGTTCTCTGTCATTGGAGAGCCTGCCGTAGACGGCTCTCGCTGGGCTGGTGAATAAACTGCTGAGGATTTAATTGATTCCCCTGACTGTCAATAACAACAGAATGTTTTCAATGGAGACACATTTTGGCAGAAGAAAGGGAGGCTGGGATGGACAGAAGGAGAATTTCTGGGTGGTGATGATGTGTATTTGGTCTTCGAACTGCAGGATTCATCTCTTTTCTTCAGACTGTCGCCTAGCACAATGGTTAATTGAAATGCTCTTCTGTGAGTGAGATTGGAGAGTGATCACTGGAGTTTCTGAATCGTCTATCTTACAGCCCTGAGCAATTTATTGGCAAGACTTATATGTTGTGCTTACCAAAACAAACCATAGTGTCCATTTATGGCATCAGTTGTATCCAGAGTCTTATATACAGGGAAACTGCAATTTGTAAGATTTCAATACAATATGTACAGTATAGAGCAGGAGTACACACACAAACAAACACACCCAAAGTCTATAACATGGATAACCAACCCTGACCCTGGAGGGTTACCATGTTTCAGACATCAGTTCCAACCTTTCTAAGACACAATTGGCTGTTGTGTTCAAGTGCTCCACCTGAGCACCTTAAAGGTAACGTATGTAATACATGTAAATGCAATTTATTATGTAATGGTGTAAATGCAGTGAATTTTAGCTTGCACTTCTGTAACTGAAGCTGAATGTCTTTTCCCATGTAACACATCAGTCATGGTCTCACACCAGGTAAACACCCTCTGGCGACCTGCTCACATTCCTCACCACCTTTTATAACTGCATTTAATTTTGTCAAGCAGGCAAGGGAAGTTTATTTGGACGAACACTTGACCTCTAGATTTTGACTGAGGGATGTGTACACTTCCGGAAGATCTATAGACCACAATGCAACATGATTGTAACTTCACAGCAGATTGTGGTTAATTTACCCCAACTCCACACAACTGTAGTGTTGTTACGTGTAGCTGCTGGTGAGCGATGCGGAGCAAACGAGAAGACTAGAAGTCCAAACAAAAATACTTTATTTACAAAACCAAAACACTATAAAAATCAAAAGGCGGCACTCATTTGCAAAATGGAAAAACTAGAAGAACCAGAAAGAACCAGGGGAACATGGAGATAACATCCACACATGCGTACACAACGTTGCATAACGTTAACAAGAGACAAATACATGAGAACACAGGAGGGTATAAATTGACAAACATGGGATTAGGAACAGCAGTGATTAGACACAGACGGGAGCATGCAGGACCTGGAAGATACATAAAGGGACCTGGAAGGGAACAACACAGGATTTTGACATTTATCCACATACTACTCGTAGCTACCTTAAGCTGACTGTTATAGTTTATTGTATTGTTTTAATTTTCATGTGTGTACATTTTTTTTATTTTCTCCAAAGGCCCAAGTATACATACAGGCATAGAATGGTGCATTAAAAAAATAATAAGGGGAAAAAAGCATGTAAATAATAAATCCGCTCTATGGCGGTTTCCAAATGATCAAGGGCTTAGATCGTTCCACATAAACACATTGCAAGGGTCCGCCAGTAGTAAGCACTCGTGCAACATAAGCATTGACATACAGTCATGTGAAAAAGAAAATACATCCTTTTGAATTCTATGGACTTAATAAAGAAAATAATCTGGTCTTTGACAGGTTTTAAAATTAGGTAAATACAACCTCAGATGAACAACAACAACATGATATATTACACCACTTCATTATTATTTTAACAAAAATAAATCCAAATGAGAGAAGACATGTGAAAAACTAAGCACACCCTATGATTTAATTGCTTGTAGCAACAATTTAAGACACTTTTAGCAGCAATAATGACTATCAGTCTCTCACATCATTGTGGAGGAAATTTGGCCCACTATCTTCTTTGAGTTTTGTGGGCATCGGTTTATGCACAGCTTCTTAAGGTCCTGCTGCAACATTTCAATCGGGTTGAGGTTTGGACTTTGACTGGGCTGGTGCAACACCTTGACAATCTTCTTTTTCAGACATTCTGTTTTAGATTTACTGGTGTGCTTGGGATCATTGTCCTGTTATATGGCCCAATTTCGGCCAAGATTTAGCTGTCGGACAGATGGCCTCAAATTTGACTGGTATCCCGAGGAGTTCATGGTTGACTCAACGACTACACAGTGCCCAGTTCCTGTGGCTGCAAAACAAGCCCAATCCCACCACTGTGCTTGACAGTTGAGTGTTTGTGCTGATATATTAATATGTTTGGTTTTAGTCAAATGTGCCGCTGTGCATTGGGGCCAAACATCTCTTCCTCGAGCTCGTCTGTCCATAGGACATTGTTCCAGAAGTCCTGAGGTTTGTTCAGCTGTGCTGCCATATTCTTTTTCTCCTGGCTACCCATCTAAACATGCCATACTTGTCTCGTCTTTTTTCTAATTGTATTTCCATGAATTTTAACATCTAAGATGTTAACTGAGGCCTGTGGAGTCTTCAAATTGTTTGGAAATGGCCATATAACTCTTCCCAGATTGATGGCAGCAATAATTGCTTTTCTAAGATCATTGCTGATGTCTTTCCTCCTTGGCATTGTGTTAACACACCTGAACCAGCAAAACTGCCAAAACGTCTGCTTTTATAGAGTTGGTCACGCTTGCTGATGGTCAATTAATCAAAGGGATTTGATTAGCAGCGCCCGACTGCTACTTACCCTCTTCATTCTTATGGAAGCAGTAAGGGGGTGCTTTTCAAACAACTCTTCACTATTTTGGCCTAGTTTTTGTTAAATAAACCATGATGAGTTGTAATGTCATGTGTTGCTTTTCATCTGGATTTGTATTTTTAAGACCTGCCAAGGACCAGATGCTTTTTTTTTTTACCAGATAATGTCCTGATACGTAGAACCATAGAATTCAAATGAGTGTCCTTTCTTTTTTTATGACTGCACATCTGAGTGAATGAGACGGCAGGAAGGTAGCGAGGGAAGGCCACAAAAATTGGACTTAAACCCAGCCAGTGTTTTGATGGTGAAGCTAAGCTCAATGTTTATACTTTTGAGTGAGATGATTAATGGAATGCTAATAGTTTTCAATGGAATATAAACTGGGTTAAGAGAATGAGTTAAGAGTATATACTTTACCTTTAATTAGGTGGTTTAGGTGTGTCTGATTACGTTTGAAGCTAAACTCTGCAAGATGGTAGCCCTCCAGGAGCAGGGTTGGTTATTCATGTTATAGACTTTGTGTGTGTGTGTATGTGTGTGTGTGTGTGTGTGTGTGTGTGTGTGTGTGTACATACATGCAAACTGCGAACAGCCCCCGTGTTGATAAAGCAGATTTCAAGACCAAAATGAAGAAAAAAAAAAAAATATATATATATATAGCTTCTTATAATATATGCGTTTTTTTAATACATTATCAACATGGGGGCTGTTCACAGTTTGTATCACTCTGCTTCACTGCGTTGTCACTGTGCATTCTATATATATATAGGCAGCATTTGTTCTAATGAATGGCAATGCTGGAGGAGAAACCAACTGTAATTTTCAAAATACTAATGTTGTTATGTCAAAGAATGTAGTTTTAAGAGTATTTGAGAATTGTAACTAGTATTTTTCAAATACTTGGGCCTGGTTTCACAGACAGGGCATAGATTGAGCCAGGATCAGACCTTAGATCAGTTAGGACATTTAAGTTTTATAAACATGCCTTGATGAAAAAAATGGCAATGATATATTTTAAGATCTTAAAAACAAGCATTTTAGTCTGGGACTCGGCTTAAGCCTTGTCTATCCCACTGCGTGTCATTTTCTTGCTTTTGCTTAGATAATGCATTAGATGTCAAGGGTGAAACGGTGAAAGTGTCATTATACAAACACCCATGAACAGCACCCTTCATCTTGAGATGTGTGCTAAGCAGTTTTGCCATGTGTCCATGTGGCCTATCCAAGCTGCGGTGTGAAAAATGTCAGTGGCATTTGCCCTCAACTAAGGCACTGCAAAGATCATCACAGTTTATTAATTATTATTTCCATCACAATAGCAGACAGGTTTGCTTGCCCAGATTGGACACATCTAGGGTCTTCACCAAAGTGAAAAGAGTATTACAGAGTAACTTAGGCCATATTGACTACAGCATGATACAATTCAAGTGACTTTCAATGTGGTACCAGAAGTTTAGACCCCATTGTACTTTTAGTTTATTAGAAAAGAAAACGGATGCAAAAAAAATCAGGGGAAAGGGACCATTTTTGTGTAAACTGATGCCGTTCCACAAGACCAAGTGTACCTTGTACTTTAGTCAACACTCTGCTTTAAGATTAATTTAAGCCAGTGAAAAGCCATTCTCCTCTTATGTATTAATCAACTGAGGTCCTTGCTATTCATTAAAATACCCATGTACATGTTGATGGAATCCCATTTTCGGGTTGGTATTGCATACGAGACATGGTGTTAGGACAGAGGGAGTGAGAGAAAGAGTGAAAAAGAGAGGTGATTTGAACCCAAAGAGGATGAATCTGAGCCCCTGAGGAGTAAACATCCTGTAAAAGCAGCGCAGCCTAGATCTGCTGTTATGGGAAGCGGAGTGGAGCATGTTCTTTCTTAACAGGGCCAAGGTACACTGCCAGGGGATGTGAACCTGTAATTCCTTTTCCCTGTTGCTTGAGTCAACACTGTGCGTACAGACATCTTCTCAAAGATACTGGAGGATGGAAAGATAGGTCGCTACATTCAGAGTAGTTTTGCACAAGAATGTTTTTGTATAATTCCTTCAGCAATGTTTGAACTTGTCAAGCCAAGACGTTTACAAATATGAGTCATGCAAATTTTGCCCATAAGAACTCATTACTTTGCATAGAAGCTGTTAGAGGTGAAATGTGTAATGTTTTCAGCGTTAAAATACCTTCTCTTAGCTCACATTGATATGCAGAACTGTAAGTGAGCCATTTGTGGGTAAACGTGTAAACAGTGACTCCGTGGCGTTATTAACACATTGATCCGTTTGTTTGAGCATCTTGGTCAGCTGAAAATAGCAAAACTGACTCACCCAATGGCATGGGTTTGTTCTTCCAGTTTTCAGAACACTTATTATTTTGCAAAATAGTGCAAAAGCACCATTCTTCTACGAAAGAGTTTATTGACGGTTATTTATTGAAATTCTTGCAAGCAACATACATATTGTAATTTTGCATATTATAGTACAGGGAGGCTTTTAAAAGCATGACATTGAAATATCGTTTGGCATCGACTGTTGAAAAGAAAGTATTGGATTTTTTTCTTCAGCTATCATTGACCCTGTAATTGACACATTTATTTGCATTTGCAGTGATTGTTATTTATAAATGATTATTAGTTATAAAATATAGATTCGAGATTAGAGTGTTATTGTTTAAACTTGTATTTCAAACAAAAAGAAGGTGAATTGATTTCTGTTCTTTTGTTTGATTTGCCTTGATAGGTTATTTTATGCAACCTGGTGATGGTTTTCACTTACCTAGTTTTAGGTACTTAAGATCACAACAGGATCTGCCAAACATCTGTTCTTTTCAAGAAAGAAAATCACTGAGCAGCCGAGTACAGAAACACAATGGCAATCGCATAAGATGAAAGGCTGGTATTCAGAATGATCTTATATTGAACAGTAGTGTTAATGGATAAGACCAGAGCATACTCTATGCAATTATGATCTTGCAAGTAAGTACAAGATCTTAGACTATTTTTGATGCACCTCTTGATGGAAATAAATGTTGTGATTGTTATTTCCATCTAGATGTGGATCAAAATTTGGCCATGATCTTTTATTGGCAATGCAAGAGTCAAGCACTCTGTAAAGTCTCCTTCAGCACATCCCAAACACTTTCAGTGAATTTAAAAGGATTCTTCTGAAAAGCTACACACTCCATCAATTAGGATGAAAAGAACTGTTGCCAAACATATAACATGCTAGAATCATAATAATCACTGCAATAATGATGCAATTCTTCAGACTCTTAAGCATTTGGTTATTTAAATCCAAACAGCGACATTTTTTGTCAACAATCAGGTCAGTTTTTAAGCAAAGTGTATGGGAACCTCGGAGCATGATGTTTGAGGGAACCCACGATGAACCAAACATCAAATAAAGAATAATGCCAAATAAAAGAAGTCATCAGTTTGTTACAGCAGCATGTCAGAAAAAATATTTTGGAGAGAAAAATTGATCAAAAAATGACTGGCTTTCTCTGTTTTATGTAAATTATCTGTAATAATATTAAATACATTAATTATAATCCTGAATCAATTAATTAGAATCCACCACCTGCATGTGACATCATTAACAGCAGTCCTACATTGTTGAACTAACGTGGTGCAACCGGTTTAATGAAACAATTGAGACTAGCTTAGTGTCTACAACAATCCATTGTACTATGGTGGCTAAGAAGGGAGCACAGGAAACGGACCCCAGAGCGTTACTGACATACTGCGACAAGAGGTGCTGCAACAATGTAAAGTATACAGCAATACCCCGGTTTACGAGTTTAATTCGTAAAATTCCCGTACACTAAAACAATGTTCCCCATAAGAATGCACTAAAAATCACTCCATTCATTCCACATGACCATAAATGCCCATTTTAATTTTTTTTTTAAATTACAGTTACAATTATAACCATTAAGATCTCATATAAATACTAATTAATAATTGACAATTAAACTCTACAAATACTTGACAATTTACTGTAACACACTTTATCTTTGAGTAGCGTCGCTGCTGGCGTGAAGGAGACGAGAGGAGAGTTTTACTGCTTAGAGGGAGAATTTCGTACCTTCTCTCTTACTCATCTTGAGGTCATTGTCTATATGCTGTGCTGTATGTTTATATTTCACTACGTGAACAATAGCGATCACAATTAATGTTAACAACACGAGGTAAAACCGCTGTAAATCACTTATAAAAGGATCACTGTGGTGAATGATGCAACCAAACCGAGCGACGCTGAGAGAATGCACGAGTTAAGGGGTGATAGGCTTTGTGAGAGGCTGTCGTTAGGATATTTCCAGTAAAAATGTGCATGAAGATGCTGAGCGTTAGGACTCCACAAAAAAATGCGCGTGGGTGAGGGAAAAATGTTCTCGCACTCCGATACAAAGCTTGTACACCGATTTGACTTTCCATGCTCGTACACCGATTTGCTCGTATACAAAGTCACTTGTAAACCAAGGTATTACTGTATGTGAAAAAATAATGTTTTTACTGTTTTTTAATGTGTTTTTAATAATGTGAAAAATTTAGTAGACCCCAGAATTAAAATCACGACTTTGTAAAAGTGCCTAATAGGTCCCCTTTAAAATATTTTTTTCTATACAGCTTTGTCACAGGTTGTGACGCATACGAGGTCACAAAGACAAGGAAAATACAATAGAACAATCTTTTAATGACAATAATCCAAGGGACATAACAACATTGCATGGATGCGGACGGACCAGGACTGAGGGAAAGCACAGGGTAAATATACACACGAGATGATTAAACATCGAGACACAGCTGGATAAGACTAACAAGGTGATTGGTGACAATAGGAGAGCACATGAGGAACCAGAATTTTTAAAAGACAGGACTGTAACAGTCTTATTGTTGACTCGGTTTTACCAGTAATTTTGTTTGTGAGGATTATTCTAATTAGTCTTATAGTGTTAGATTATTTAAAACTCAAAACATCAGTATCACTTCACGCTCTTTCTCAACTATTTCCCTTGTTGTATTTTCTTTATTTTTTCAAGTGTAAAAATATAAAGCAGTCCTGTCCACTTATAGCCATGTGGTTACTATCATACCGCTTAGTCC
This sequence comes from Rhodeus uyekii, assembly GCA_037043235.1. Lineage (NCBI taxonomy): Eukaryota > Metazoa > Chordata > Actinopteri > Cypriniformes > Acheilognathidae > Rhodeus > Rhodeus uyekii. The sequence goes on from JAWRVZ010000141.1 coordinate 750,463, forward strand.
TACAATCACTCACAAATTTGCACACCGTGGTGAACATCAGGAGGAGGGAAAGTAGGACAGGGGGTGTCCGTTAGTGGCCTTTGTCGTCCCTGAGGTCGTGGAGCGAGGCATCAACGAATGACATTCCTGCTGTTGCTGCTTCAAGCACAAATGTAGGACAAACTGTCCCCGGCTCCGTTGGTCCTCTCCTGTTTGCAGGCTTTGGTTTGATCAATGGCCAAAAGAGGAAAAGAAACAAGATGGTAGGTGACAGTCGGGTAATTTTGTTTACCTAGGAAGTTGAGCATACCTTGCTGAGATGATTACGGGGTTATGATTGTTGTTATAAAGTCAGTCATTGTACTCAACCTACTGTTGCTTTCAATTATCACCGTTTGTCTCCAAATCCAAAGCGAGCTGCGGCGGCCCCCTGAGTATCGTATTAGCTTTAAAAGAAAATCCATATGAATCACACTCTTTGTGTCTCCATGTTACGGGCCGAGATGACCATTGTTCCTTTGTCTAGCAGGTTAGTATGGGTTGTCCTTGTAAATTGATGTGGATTTTTCCGAGGGGCCTTTGACTACCCCAATTAGGGGCATGTATGAGTAGAGTGCCGTGGAGGTTCGACTGGCTTTTTCTTGTGGTCTTCAATCTAAAAACAAAAACAAATGATACATCCTCAGTGTGTTCATAAATGTCCTCTATTCTTATTTCACCGCAGGAGTAAGAAATCATTTGTGCATTGGTTCTGTTAGCTCATATTTCACATCACATTATGACTCGTTCTTCGGCATGCAAATGGTTGTACCTCTAATGAAGCCATCTTTGACATGACTGATTCTGCTGTCAATGAGCGTGGGTGTTGCGACGCTTATATAAATGGCACGAATCAATGCAGTTGTTCTGATCAATGATTTCTCAGTATGTAAATGATGAGTTCATAACTCTTCAGGCTGGGTTCACATGACAAATATTGGTGAAATTAATTAAGCGTAACAAGCTACGTTGCCCACCGAGATTGCGTTCGATATGCATTTTTCTCGTCTTCTGTTTTGTTCTCAGCTGGTTTAATGAACTTCTTTTTGTTTTTTAAGGGACTTTTTTTAGTAATGCTATGCTGTTGTCACCAATATCTGTAATAAAACTGATACCCTGAGGTGGGCAGGGAACTTGGATTTGGATTGTTGGATTTTGAAAATGAAGGAAAAATTTCAATGCTGTGGATCCAATTAAATATGAGCAACCAAGTGGCTGCCGTCCCATAGTCAGCTGCTCTGGTATGTCATTAAAGAGCTTCAATCCCTTAACCTAGCTGACAGAATGGACAAGACAGAGACAAAACTGTCAGGCTTCCTGCTTTGCAGCTCCTCAAATGCCATGTCACGGCAGCTTGTTATGTGCAGCATAACTCTTCATGCAACATTCTGCAACACCTTGCTGAAGTTGCATGTGATTGCAGTTTAGGTAACTAGTGTGTGACAACACTTGTTAGTGCTCCAAACTGTCCTCTGTGGGTGTGCAGAAACTGTAGACTCTGGCTGTCAATTTAATGTTAATTTAGTACAATTAGTTATAAAAAAATAAATAAAAAATTAGCCCATTAAAAAAGTGAATGCATTTAATCATACCCCTTGTGTACTGCAGGCAACCTGCCTTGCCAAAAAAGGTCTATTCAATGATTGCACAATAATAATGTAATGTCTTTGAATATACCTGGGGATTTTCTCTGTAAATATTGATATATGTGATTTAAAGTGCCCATATTATATGCTTTTTCAGATTTTACCTTTCATGTAACGAAACTAAATTACCAACCCTTAAAATAGCATGAAAGGGCATTTTAATGTTGATTAATTTGATCAATTAATCGGAATACTATATAATTAATCTGATTTAAAACATTTGAACAGATTGACAGCCCTAGGGGGGAACCGTATGCATTATCTCTTTTGTTACGCTGTCAAATTATGAATAATTAGCTAATTTTTTTTGTTTTGTGTTTTAATCAGGTAAAGTATTCAAAGAGAGACTTTTAATCTTGTCATTTTATGATCAAAAAACAATGCCCTATGGGGTTACAATATTTATTTAAATAAATAAACAGCAATTAGTTTGTTATACTGTACAAACAAGCAAAGTAATAAGCTGAAAAAGCATCCACATATACTAGAGGAGAGCTGTGTATTTTATTTAGACTGGGAATAAACAGCTTCTGGCACTTTTCACAGATATACTAGACTTTGGTGTCCCGTGACTGTTTTATGGGCTTTAGAGTCACAAAATCCCATGTTTTTGATTATCATGAGATATGTTAAACGCATATTACCAGGGCAAAACTTGATCATTATTGTGCTCTTGAGAAAGTTGCTTGAGGGGAACTCTTCATTGTAGAAAACCGCTGATAATTAACTACTGTAAATTGTGTTGGAATTCAGCAAGTTTCTGCTGCGGTTTAGGCATTTTAGCGAGGCGGTTTCAGAGGGTTGAAGCTTAAAATGCTTCAACCCTTTTGACCACCTCAGAACAGGTTTGACTGAGAGCTAAATCATGTCGTTTGTCATCTTGACAGGCAGGCCTGTAATAAAGCAGTGCACCTGGAAGAGAAATTTACATTTCTGTGTAATCTGCATTTTAAATGTGATTTTCATATGTACATGTACTTCAGCAAAGAAAGTCCTATCTATAGGCCTGGTCTGAACCTAATGAAAAAGGGATGAGGAATTTCTGAACCTTTCACTACAGATTAAAAAAAGAGAATGATTTCAGCCTTTCAGTTCAGGAAAATTTAAAGAAAAATTGAAAGAAAATAACTTTGTGTGATATATTTGTCACGACACAATACGGGGAGGACTCAAGTGCAGGGGTAAAGGAGGATTTATTAACAAAATGTAAACAAACATAAACGTAAAGCAAAAACCCACGAGGGGGAAAAACATAACATAAAACCAACCAGGAAGCAAATCAGGACCAGGACCATAATACAGACCAGACAGGGATGACAACGTGACCACACCAGACTGCAAACACAAGGGCTATATATAGGGAACACATGAGGAAAGGTAACGAGCTGAGAACAGCTGACAACACTCAAGGAAAACAAGGTAACAAGGTGGGCGGGGTTGCACAATGACATGGCACAATAAAGGGGCAGTGTCAGGGCTCTGTCAACAGACACTCGAAAAGACCAAACTGGAATGACAGAGCCGTGACACTACCCCCCCTCTAAAGGGACGCCACCTGGCGTCCCTATGTGGAACACCGGGAACAGACCAGACTAGGGAAACACAAAAACAACGAGGGAAGGGAGGGAGGGACAACAAGAAGTGCAACATAAGTGAGCAAACATGCAAATCACCCAACACTAAAAATTCATGAACTCAAAACAGTCCTCAAAAGGTTCTGAAAAAAAAAAAAACTCAACAATTCAACATTCCACAAAATTAAGCACTGAGTCCAGGGGGAGGAAATGGAGGGATGAGCCAAGGTGGCTCAAGGGGACCAGGGGTCCCGGCAGGCAACCAGGGCGGAGCGGGGGGTGTGAGCCAGGCGGGCTCCAGCCTGTTAGAAGTCCCGGCAGGCAGCCAGGGCGGAGCGGGGGGTGTGAGCCAGGCGGGCTCCAGCCTGTTAGAAGTCCCGGCAGGCAGCCAGGGCGGAGCGGGGGGTGTGAGCCAGGCGGGCTCCAGCCTGTTAGAAGTCCCGGCAGACAGCCAGGGCGGAGTGGGGGGTGTGAGCCAGGCAGGCTCCAGCCTGTTAGAAGTCCCGGCAGGCAGCCAGGGTGGGGCCGGGGGAACCAGCCAGGAAGACTCTGGCAGGGCCGAAGGGTCCGGCGGGTCCGGCAGGGCCGGAATGTCAGGCGGCGAGAGTTCGGGCTCGGCCGGCGGGTCAGGCAGACAGAGTTCGGACCGGCAGGGTTCAGGCGGGCAAAGTTCAGGCGGGTAAAGATCAGGCGGGCAAAGTTCAGGCGGGCAAAGTTCAGGCGGGCAAAGTTCAGGCGGGCAAAGTTCAGGCGGGCAAAGTTCAGGCGGCGGCAGGGCGAGGCGCGCACGGGGCGCCGGCAGGGCGAGGCGCGCACGGGGCGCCGGCAGGGCGAGGCGCGCACGGGGCGCCGGCAGGGCGAGGCGCGCACGGGGCGCCGGCAGGGCGAGGCGCGCACGGGGCGCCGGCAGGGCGAGGCGCGCACGGGGCGCTGGCGGCAAGAGTTCAGGCTTCGGCGGCGCCGGCAGGGCGAGCAGTCTCGGCGGAGCCTCCGGGGCTGGCAGGTCAGAGGAGGCCCTTTTTCTCCTCCTCCGTTTACGCAGGCATCGAGCGGGCTCTGGGACGGCGGCCTCCGGGCCGGCAGCGGGCTCTGGGACGGCGGCCTCCGGGGTCTTCCTCCTCCGTCTCCTTTTCTGGGTCATCAGAGGGCTGGGGCTCCCACTGACTGCAGATGGAGTGGTGGAGCAGCCAGTGGGATGGGAATTCGCTTGGAGAGTGGGTTTCCGCTCCCACAGATGGAAGACGTGGCCCACGAATTCCCAGAAACTAAGACTCCCCAGCTTCTCCATCTCCCAATAGATGAGAGGCTGATCGAGGCAGAGATTGAAGGCCTCCTTGAGATCAGCCTCATCATAGTCCAGATCGTCCATTTCAATGAGAAACTTGCAGGCCAACTCCCTCACGTCAGTTCCCAGTTGCCGGAAGTAGCGGGAGTTGATTCGGTGCATCATTTGGTCGAGGGTGGACGGTCTGGACAGGGGAGATGGAAAAAGGAAGGTTCCCATCTTGTAAGCTTTCTCCAGCAGGCTTGTAAAAAACAAAAAAATCCTTTCCCCGCTGAGTCCTCAAGTGGTGGTCACGTTCTGTCACGACACAATACGGGGAGGACTCAAGTGCAGGGGTAAAGGAGGATTTATTAACAAAATGTAAACAAACATAAACGTAAAGCAAAAACCCACGAGGGGGAAAAACATAACATAAAACCAATCAGGACCAGGACCATAATACAGACCAGACAGGGATGACAACGTGACCACACCAGACTGCAAACACAAGGGCTATATATAGGGAACACATGAGGAAAGGTAACGAGCTGAGAACAGCTGACAACACTCAAGGAAAACAAGGTGGGCGGGGTTGCACAATGACATGGCACAATAAAGGGGCAGTGTCAGGGCTCTGTCAACAGACACTCGAAAAGACCAAACTGGAATGACAGAGCCGTGACAATATTGTAATTCTACCTTTCATACCTTTAAGATTTGAACACTTACAATATTCTGTCATTTTAGCTTTTTATTATTTATTCATGGCATATCAAACCTGCCAGTGTTGGTGAAAGTTACTTTGAAAAGTATTGCAATACAATATTGAGTTACTCCCTTAAAAAAGTAACTTGTGTGACTTAGTTACTTTTTAAGAAAGGTAATGGGTTACGTTACTTTTGCAGTAGTTTTTCTCACCTGGGCTGGGGATGTTTGTTTGATTATTTTTTTTAATAACTAAAAAGTCCTATTTTTGGGGAAATGTAAAGACCCTTTTCACAAAAAAATGGCTTAAGCAATAAATAATTTAATTAAAAACACTTCACCATTAAAAACAAAATCTCTAAAGTCATTTTTGCTTATGCTTGAACTGAATCATCGAAGGTCATTTTTCTGAGACTCTTCCTGCAGTAAGTTCTTATACAGCAGCAGTTCATAGTGATCAAGTTCCTAAAAGGACAAAAATCACCACAAAAGTTTAGTCCACTGCTGCTACTGTGCTACATTCCAAGTCTTGTTGCCTTTTCATTTATGTATTTATTTTTGTGCTTTGTAGAGCTTGACAAGAGAGATGGAAACTCCACGTGAAACTCCATTTCGAATTCATGATCAACGTTGGTGGTTGAGAGCCGTTGTCCTGCAGAGTTTAGCTCTCACACACTTGAACCAGCTAATCAATGTCTTCAGGACTACTAAGGCTACAGACAGGTGATTTTTTTTTTTCAGGGTCAATTGGAGCTAGCCTCTGTCCTGCTGAGTTTTTTTTACTTTATTTGGCTGTTGATTTACAATAGGGGAAATCAAGAGGATATTTTAAGTATTGAAATCTAAAAAATGACATTTACATAGGGATTTAAAAAATGTTTTTTTACAATAGATTAATTTGAGGTACGCATCCCTTCCTTGCCAGCTAAAACGAATGACTATTACTAAAAAGAATTTGAGACTTGACTTGGACTAGTGACAAGAAACATTAAGCCTTGACGTACGATGCACATAATTCAGAGGAAATTTCAGCAAACTGCACGGTTTCATTTGTTATATGGCTAGACAGTTTCTCACCGTCTGTGCATGCAATAAGATTCCATTAGATTCTGTTATGTTAATCAGGTCTTGTTCCCCCATAGTGAGTGTGTCCCAGATGATAAATCCAGTGCATGCAATAATTCATGAGAGAGAGAGAGAAAGTTATTAATGAATAACTGTAAACAAACTAAGATTCAGAGCAAATAAACCCCCACGTGAATAAATTGCCAAAACTGTTACGGAAAACTGACCTTAGCAAGGCCATGAAAGTCCAGGGAGGCAGAAATAGAATCAAACTCTAATACAAAACTTTGTTTTTTCTCTTTCCTTTTGTGGATGAAAAAACCTTGAGAGAAAGGTTTGCCCTTTTTATTTAAATAAAACATTTGATCTGAAGCCCAGGGTGGTTGTGTTTTCAAGGTTCCGTGTGTGTTTGTGTGTGATTGTAGAACATTCATATGAATGCAATGTGATCATATTGCCTAAGCTTCTAATATGAGATGCCATGTGTTATATCTAAATTTAACATTCAAAGCTTGCTTGTGATTTCATATCTTATTTCTGTAATCCATTCCTGGAAGAAAAAAAGTAGAATATGTGCAAAAAGAATCAAACAAACTATCTCAAATATGGCAGAGGATATAGACACATTTATATTCAAAATATAGTATTTATATATTGTATTTTGAATGGATGTTTAATAGGTGAAACAAGTAGCCTTCAAACATTATATTTAAAAGAATAATAATAATAATTTCCATCAGTAGAGAGCTATTGGCATTCTTAAGAGATGCTGATCTGATCATATTTCTTTCACAGAGTGCAACAGGGTTCCAGAAGTTAAAATCCTGTTCATTGTCTCCATAGAGAAATTGATTTTAGTGCTGAAGTATAAACCTTTCATGACAGACCTAGCATGATCTCTGAGGTTGTTAATTGTTGGCATATGCCTCTGTCAAGGCCACAAGCCGATGTTATTCAACCTTAATGATGTTTCTGTACTCAAACATTTTCATATGCGTCTGATTATTTGCAGTGTTTTTTTTATTATTATTATTATTATACTAAAAATCTGTGACTTATAGCAGAGAAAAGTTCAAAATTTCTAAAAAAAAATAAAAAATAAATAAAAACTTACAGGACGTTGAAGTGGAATTTACTGGTAATGGCATTTTGTAATTTATTCAAATTTTAACCAGCAAAATATTTTTTGGAAATGGTCCATACATTTATTAAATAAGGTCCTGATATATTCACAGTACAGTTCTTTTTCATTCTTCATATAGGGGTAAAGAGAAGTTGGAAATAACTTTGCAGCCATATACTGTCCACAGTGCTGAGAGCACCGTTTAGATGAATATGTGCTGCACATTTTCCTATCTGTAACAAAACAAACACAATAAAAATGACAGCAGTTAAGAAAGCATCTGGTGATAGTGATGTGGATGTTTGCACAAGCTCTGCAATCAAGACAAATCACGTCACATTTATTTATATAGCACATCATACAATAGAATTCATGCTCACACTTTAATTGAAGGTCCCATTCTCACTATTGACTACTATTTGTGCCTCAACAAACTCCCAATTACTGCTTATTAATAGTTAGTAAGATAGTTGTTACGTTTAGGTACTAGGTAGGATTAAGGGATGCAGAATAAGGCATTAATATGTACTAATGAAATGCTAATAATAAATGACTAATATCCTAGTAATGTGCATGCTAATAAGCAAAAGTTAATAGTGAGAATTGGACTCTAAACTAAAGTCTTACCGAATTCTTTAAACCAAACTGCTTTACATTACTAAAAAAATAAGTACATTATAATATTTGCAGATTCCATGTTATATCTGAAATTGGTTGTTTGTCATAGGTTTGAATGCATTATCGTTACGCTTCAGAACATGTGCGATGCGGAGATTGACGAGAATACAGGTTCTAACAGAAAAACAAAAGGCAGGCAAAACAAAAGACTCTAAATATCAAAACAAAAAGGCACACTTGTGCAAAAACCTGGAGACTGAAAGAACAAGGAGATAGGGACCACGGAGACAGCGTCCACACACATGAACGTCAATGTACTGCAACAACCGACAAAGACAAGGGAAACACGAGGGTTTTATACAAAAGGGAATAACAAACACCTGGGAAGACTTAATGAGTGAGTGATCACACGACAGGTGCAGGAAGTGAAACAATGACTTTACAGACAGGAAGTGTACAGATGACACGACTGACAGGAAGCGACAAAGAAGACACAGACAGACAGGACCAAGTGTAACAATTATACTTTCTAAATGTGTATTCAAATAATAGAGAATTATAGTGTATTATGACTGTGGTTACAATTATTCATGAGACCACACAATGTAATATGATGTGCATTAATAATGTATTAAAAATAATTTTATAATGCGTTATATACAAAGGCTTTAGATAAATTTTCTATTTGAATTTCCATTCATTTATTTCAATGAATTTAATTTGTGCAGAACAATATTGCATCGTGTTTGTTACCTCATTTACACAGTCTTGTACCTTTGCGTTGTTGTTTTTCAATTGTATGATTCATAAGCTAGTTGATGTGGTTGCAACCAACTAGTTAGTTGCCTACATCCATAATAAGCAGCTATCATATCTTTGCAACTCTCTTTCTGCACTCAAGCAGGTCGCGCATGTTGTACGGACACCTGTCATTCAAACTCATCAGAACAAAGACGGCTCTCCAGCTGACTCACACTGGGAAACATCCAAATTCTGCTTCTTTTTTTAAATTTTAATTAATTTTTGCAATGTGGCAAAGCAGCTGAACGTATCTGGGGGAGGCAATGAAAACATCTGCCCTGAAGATCTGTCAGGCGTGTAATCAGTAACTGTGTGCTGCCACTCAGTTCCTCATCTCCTGCCGCCATCCACAGAACCTTCAGCTTACAGAGTTTGTGAAGTCTTTTGAGGGATTTGCCAGCTGTAGAATTAGTGAACGCTTCCATAACTGCTGTCAGTACAGGTGTGATTGGAATTAGCTATATTTTGGTCAAGTTTCCTGTTAGCTTGAGCTATTCATATACAAATGATGGGCTGAGTTTTGCCATTATTTTGCAGGGCTCTTGTAGAAAGGAACTGTCCGTGGTGCTGAAACTACAGCGGTGACAAATAAAACATCTGTTTAATACATCTAAATTCAGAGGGGAAAGATAAGTTGAAACCTAAACCTCAAATCTGATTAGTTGACAAGGATGTTGATCCAGGAATTTACTGCAGAAAGTTTCTCTTCTCCTTGCTTTTTTTCTCATGAACTTTATCTATTTAGCTTGTTTCCAGTATGTTTGGTCATTTTTATTTGATTGAATCCACCAAATGGCCTAAAGCGTTTTTGGTTTGTATCATTGTTTATCTTCAAAGGGCAGTATGAAGTGTCGGGTATACTGAAAGGATTATAGATGGATTTTTATTTATTATTTTGTCTGTATAAAACACATTGGAATGCTGAAATGCGGGAGAGCTTCGAGGTTGGATGCAAAAATAAAAAATAGCATTTTTGTGTCTCATGTTAAAATTTGATCTTGACCTTTCCTTATTTTGCTAAACTCGTTCTCTCTAATGATTTCAGATTCTGGATTGGTATAAGGGTGAATCTCATGAAAACCTAATGAAGCCTATTTTTAGGACCATTATGATTTTTGTGACATTATTTTCTTAAGAATTTAACACACCCCAAACCAATGTCGCATTACCATAATGGGAATAAAAAAGTCATGATAATGATATTTAAATGAAAAAGTATTTAAATGAAATTGAAGTATATGTTGTGTTAAATCATGCTAAATTAAATATATTTTGTATTTTAATACTGCATTATGCTAATAGTAATTACATAAAACATCTATATGCTTTAGGGTAATGATACTTTAGTTAGTAAATGTGCTCAAATGTCATAAAAATAATGTTACAGATAAAGATTATTACTTTGAGAGTCACCCAAAAAGATCTTCAAGTGCAAGGAAGCAGTTGTTAATATTTAACAGTTGCATGTGTTTAATCCTCACAAATAGTGAGCTGTGGAAGGGTTCCAGTTTACAAACAAATCTAATTAACATTTATCCTTGATGGGGCATTAGAGTGTTCAAAGGAATTCTAATGCCGGCAAGAAGACTCAGACAGAGAAGGTGAAAGGGGTGCAGAATGGGAAAAAGAGAAAGAGTAATGCAGTGCTCTGATTGGGGAACATTTTTCCAAGGCAAACAGGACAGAGCGTGCATCTATGAGCATCATTTTCCTTTACTGCTGGTCATCCAGCAAAATTCCTCTTGCTTTAATGAGACTCCTCATTAAAAATATGTGAGCTAAGATAAATCATTGAAAATTAATTCCACGTGTTCAGATAGTTTTAGCTCATTTCATTAAAGATGTTTCCTTGTGCTAACCGACCGGCAGCAGTGCTGTTTATGCATGCACAACTCCTTTCCGCCTCTGATGACCCTTTTTTTATTTGCTGTAAAGCTCTCAATCTATCAGCACTTTGATTCTGCTGAGCTCCTCAATGTTAGTGTTTAGCGCAGAGTCATGTAGTCTATACTGCGTGATTCACGCCTCTACATCAACTAAGCAATTCAGTTCTAGCGGAGAGGTTACACTGTTGTCCATGGAAACAACGGTTCGTTCATTTTAGATGAAACTGCCAATTTATATTGTTCAATCTATTTATTGTTCTCCACATTCTTTGAGTAAATTAGAACTATATTGTTATATGTATGTCTATTGGATGTTCTGTGATGATTTTGTGATTGGTAACTCTGAGGATATTTGTATAAACAAATGCCCTTGAGCAAGACAATAGTCTTGGAAAATCATCCTTGTACTAAACTGTGCGGTGTGGTGTTGTGGATGTGAGAGCATTTGTTAAATTGACAATTATCTTTTGTTGGTCTTCATACTTGAGTTTTCTGGGGTTTCTGAGTGGCTTTCAATGTGCTGCTCTTGGTTGTTAAGTTTTTTCTTCTAAATGTTTCTCCCATATATTCAACATTTGAGAGTGTGCACTATTTTAGTCTGTTGATTTTTTTGGGATAATTCAGAAAACAATTCTCTGATTCGTTAAAGTCAGTATTTATAGCACAGTCTAACTCACTTATTGGCTGAAAAGTGCCAATCATCTTTACAATATTCTGGTTTCTAGATATAAATCGACTTCCTCCTTTAATGTAAGTATTTGGGTTTTTTTTGTACACTGTTCAAAATGTTGATGTTGGTAAGATTTTCTTACTAAGGCTGTATGTGTTTGATCAAAACAACAGTTAAAAAAAGAAATATTATTATATTTCTAGTTTGTTTTTTATTTGAATATACAATAATACCTTGAGATACGAGCGTCTTGACATACGAGTATCCCAAGATACAAGCAAGCCTTCGAGCACATTTTTGATTTGAGTTACGAGTAAATATTTGAGATACGAGCAGCTTACAGACGCCGACGCTAGGTAGTCGAGTACTCTGAGCAGCTCAAGCCGCCTCATTTAGAGGGTAATTGCATATGGACTCCACTAGAGGGCCACATTGGTTTGTCAGCGGGGGGTTACCGGAGGGGACGAGTGATTCACGGGTATTATGCTGTGAGCAGCACGAGTTATGTGTGTTCAATAATAATAAATATGAGGTTCTGAGGCTAATACACTACAATATATGGGGAAGAAACACTACACTTCCATATTGTGTTTGCGTTATCTACGTTATCCTGCCTCCTCCTCCTCCTCCTCCTCCTCCTCCTCCTCCGCAAATGCCGCCATTAGCCACTACAGTATTGTCTGTCTCGAAGGTAAGAGCTCATAATTAAAAAAATATTTTATTTTATATCACAGGATTCCTCATATACTATAATTTGTGTGTGTTTAGCCATTAAAAAGAAGAAGAATTAGAGATATAAAGTTTTTCTAATAGTGTTTTGTCCCTCTCATAATTCATCATTCTCATAATTCTGACTCCAAGCTAAACTCAAAAGTTGACAGCCCTGGTTAAAGATCTAGGGTTCAAATCCCTAACATGCTTGACTTAAAATAACAATGAAAGAATAATCATTGCATTGGCTCGTTAACTACATCTTCTGAGTCTTGAGTAATTTCTTGTCATGTTACCATGGTAATAATTTAGTAAGACGATAAATTTGGCTTTTCAAAACACCTATTATAGCTCCTGAATGTGCCATGCATTTGCAAACATGTTGTATTCCTGAAAAAGCAAGGTATAGCCTGGTCTGTCTACATGCATGCCACAGTTGACTTTCAGGGTGTTATCGATCCAGGCTATTGATTGGCAGCAGCTATTATATTGGTATGTATGGAGAATGGAAGTCCCAGTATAGAGTGTGACTCAAAACTGAACAGCAGGGCCCTGGAGAACTGCCTCTCTGCTTGCCTAAATGAGATCCATTTCAGTAGAGTTAACTGAGTATATCTTGAAAATAGAAGTCTACATAGTAATGAGGTAAAATAATGGTGCGCAGTCCATTTGGAGAGGTTTTCTTGTGTTGTTTTGCTGCTGCTCTTAAATGTTAAGCCGTTTAGATGACTAATTGTTCACACCAACAAACTTCAGATCTGAATGCATCATTTCCGACTTTCCCTTCACACTTTTCTATGGCTATCAACGGAGAATGGATAACGCAATTTGGTCGTATGAAATCACTGCAGGGTGAATAGCAATTTGGCTCGTTTCTGTTGTGCAGTCAGTTGATGTATTTCAAATGTGCGGAAACAATTAAACAGATGCATTGGTGGGGACAGCCAGGAGGCTTTGTTGGGAGAACAGACTTCAGCAATGAGAGGATAAAACCCCTCCGCTGTTGAATCGCAGATTTAGGGTGACCGTGAAGCACTGTCCACTTTATCGCTGTGGTTTGACCTACGTTAGGAGAAGAAGTGGTGATATGCCAGTTAACTGTTCTCAACTTAACTGTTCTTGGCACCGTCTGAGCTCATTTTCCTTGCGTTGATAAGCCTGTAGATAGGCTGTCACCTGCAGAAGGCTCAACAAATGTGGCATATGGATATGAGATTATGCACAAAAAAATGTTTGTATCCAGTTGAGAAGTGCCAACCACCCAGGAAACTTGTTTACGGCGCGCTGTTTTCCTTGAGGTGTTCAATAAAATGACCCCGGCTGCAATTTCAAGAAAACATATTAATATTTTAAGATGCACAGTAGAGACCTTGAGGTCCTTAAAATCAGAATTATCTGTATAATGACAGACTGATTACTGTTATTATCTTGCGTCCCTTTAAAACCCTCCCCATCGATCTCCGTCGCCAGCTGTATTTTGCCTAAGACAATTACACGTCTAATTGTAATCACTGTTTCTGATCTGTGCTACTAAAGGGCATTAACAGACAAAGATGTTCATTGATTCCTTGCTTTTAATTCATTTTGCAAGAGAATAGAGAATTTTTAGCCAAAGCTAATTATCTCTGAGGGACTACCCATAAGTCAAATTCTGTTTTATGTGCTTAAGCTTAATTTGAGAACATTTTGTCTGAGAGTTTGACTCTTTGCCCATTTGGGTTTCTTTTTTGATGCGTTTACGTGCTCTGATCACAATTTTGGTTCCCTGATTTTCTGAAGTAAGAACTAATTAAATCACAGTAGCATCGTGATTAGCTTAATTTTATGGTTTGGCGCTCGTTTGAACACAGAAACAAAAGCTACATTGCTGTTTTCAATGCAAAGTTGTATTTTGAATGCATCATAACAGCTCTATCTATCCATCTATCCATCCATCTATCTGTCTGTCTGTCTGTCTGTCTGTCTGTCCGTCATCTATCTATCTATCTATCCATCCGTCTGGCTGTCCGTCCGTCCTCTATCCATCTATCTGTCTGTCCGTCATCTATCTATCTATCCATCTATCTATCTATCTATCTATCTATCTATCTATCTATCTATCTATCTATCTATCTATCTGTCTGTCTGTCCGTCTGTCCTCTTTCCATCTATCTGTCTGTCCATCTATCTATCTATCTATCTATCTATCTATCTATCTATCTATCTATCTATCTATCTATCTATCTATCCGTCTGGCTGTCCGTCCGTCCTCTATCCATCTATACATCTATCCATCCATCTGTCTGTCCATCATATATCTATCCATCTATCCATCCATCTGTCTGTCCATCATCTATCTATCCATCTATCCATCTATATATCTATCCGTCTGACTGTCCGTCTGTCCTCTATCCATCTATCTGTCTGTCTGTCCGTCATCTATCTATCTATCTATCTATCTATCTATTCGTCTGACTGTCCGTCTGTCCTCTATCCATATATACATCTATCCATCTATCTGTCTGTCCGTCATCTATCTATCTATCCATCTGGCTGTCCGTCCATCCTCTATCCATCTATCTGTCTGTCCGTCATCTATCTATCTATCTATCTATCCGTCTGGCTGTCCGTCCGTCCTCTATCCATATATACATCTATCCATCTATCTATCTGTCCATCATCTATCTATCTATTTATCTATCTATCCGTCTGGCTGTCCGTCCATCCATCCATCCATCCATATGTAACTGTAATGTTGGTTCCATTTTCATTCAGAAATTCTCATCGGAAAAAATATATAATTTGTTATCCAACCACTTGAAGTTAATTGAGAGAGCCATGTTTTTGCAAATATTATATATATATATATATATATATATATATATATATATATATATATATATATATATATATATATATATATATATATGTATGTGTGTATTTCTATTTATTTGTTTATTTTTAAGAATTTGAGAGTTCTAAAGCGTGGCTTGACATGTTTAGCTGGTAGCATGGCGATTTCTAGTTTCAAACTAGCTTTCTTAATAGTGGCAGTCATACACACAGGCCTTTTGCACAAAAAAATAAATAATCACACACCAGGCAAAAGGTCGTTTGTTTCACCCGGAGCAAGACACGCGTGTAGGTGACAAGGGCTGAAATGCCGTATACATTCCAAAAAAGGATTGTGTTTGCATCCTCATAAATATTAATGCGCATCATCCTCTTTCATGTAATACTATGAAGCAGTTACAGTCCACAAGCTGCAAGGAACTAACACAGATTTCCCATTATATCTGTATTGTTAGATCACACAAGGAAAAAGGGGCCCTAATTACATCCTCGTCTTTTCACAGTCTTTAGCCAAGAAGGTTGAAATGCCTCCTTGAAACAAGCACACAGGAAACAGCTTGTCCAAGGACTTGGGAAGGATTACAGCGTATCAGTGCTGTATCAATGTCACCTTTATAATCTTTCTGTATGTAAATGATGCTCACGCATTTGCATTTTTGGTGTTTTTTTTCTCCCTTCTATAAAAGCTTCTTAGCTCATGATAGCAGGAGTGACCATGAGATATGCCCTAGAGAGAGGGAGGCAGTCTCTTGAGGAAGTGCCCTGTCACTGCTGAAAGGTATCGTACCAGGGGGCTTCTCATTAATCTAGAACCCAAACCGGGGGCCGAGGAGCCGTGCTTCATCTGCTGTGGAACGGCGTGGAGAAATCCTTTAGCCGCCCATTATCTCCCATTTTTGATCTCCGTCTTATGGAGGCAGGTTTGGGAAAATGCCTTTATTTTTCATAATCCTCTCCCTGCCTTATCCATATTTCATGAAGAACACTGGGGGTATGAAAACGTCTAAAACTAATCCACTGCATGATATTTAGTTCCAGATTAAAATCTCTCACTCCACTGCTCTATAATTCTGTTCTTATTGATTGCCTGCCTCCACAAAATGCAAGTCAAGGATGTTCCATACATTTTATTTCTGAAATTGTATTAATGCGCCCCTTTAGTGGTCCCATACTAATGTGGTAAGAGAGCGGGAATGCTAACGGGAGTGAAATATGAAATTCAGAGAGAGTGATTGATTCTCAGATGAGATGGTATGCGTTTAGCAAGTTGTTTAAGGCGAGAAAAAAGACGAGAGGCTAAGACATTTATTCCCCACATCTCTGAAGCATAAACAACACTAAACATCTGCATAAATTATACAGTGAGGTCTGAGACCACATTGAAATCTTGGATTTGAAAACAAGCAGAAAGTGTTTTATATATATGGCAAGATTTTTTTTAATGCTTTTGCAAGGTTTTTTTTTTATGCTCACCAACATTGTATTTACTTGATCCAAAATACAGTAAAATAGTACTACTGTGAAATATAACAACAATTAAAAATAACTGTTTTGCATTTGAATCCATTTTAAAATGTACACAAATTTATTCCAGTGACGCAGGAGCTGAATTTTCAGCATCATTACTCTTTATCCTTCAGAAATCACTGATGTAAATATAGTGTTGCATGTAGTTAAACTATGCATAGCTTTGGCATGGCAAGCTACAGTTTCAGACTAGCTTTCCCAACATTGGTCCTCATTATGATATGATTTTGATCTTTAGGCTTAAGTGTGGCGAAAGCAAGATCTTCGTTATTTAAGTTATTTCATGATTAAATACGATTACAAACCCAAGCTTTTCAAAGAGTTACACACGAAATCAGACTAAGACATTCCAGCTTTCATTTATATGAAATGTTGTTATCTATTACATTCCGCATTCAGTTAGAATAGAATGCAAAACAGAAGGATTTGCACTACTCTTCTCAGACTTTCGAACACCCCCATTTTATATATGTATATGTAAATGATAAGTTCAGTAAACCAGATAAATCATTCAGCTTATCAAATCTTCTCAGTCTGCTCGGAAGACTGCTGGGTTTCATTTGCACATCTTCACAGCTGTCAGTTACAGATGGTCGGGAAGTGTTTGAGCGGCACAAATCTATGAATTTTTCTCTCCAGTGTGCGAGTCAAGACATTTTTACTTTAATGGGACATGTCCTGCCCACTTCCCTGCTCCTTGAGAAGAAAAAATCTAATTGAAACTAATTACAAGTTGCTTGCTCTCAGTGTTTTTGTTTTTGGAGGTATCAGTTTATTCCATCAAGGAAAGGCTTACAACATTAGAAGTGCAGGCACTGCTTTAGACAGTGTAACAACTAGTCAAATGCTCTGTGTTCTTTCAGCACGAATGCAGCTTTCTCTATTTTGGGCCGTAATGAGACTGACGTTGGAATAATTTGCCCTATTTTGAGTGCAAATTTTTTTTTGAAAGCATTCAACGTCTAGAAATATTTTGTTGTATCTGTTTTGTTCACTTGAGAAATTAGGCCCATTTCATTTGAAGAAATCTGTAATCTTAGAAATGGGTTCTGCCATGTCAAGCACCCAGCTTCTTGTGCACATGCTCTGCTGTGATCAGCGTGCGAATGTGCCTTGCCGTATCAAAGAATGTGAAGTGAGTGTTTGTTTCCAGCATGCCGCAGTAATCTGGGTACAGACCACTCGCTCTGGCCGCTGATGTTTCATGTCTGTTCCTGCGAATGACCCAATACGCTCACTGCTGAAGATTATGTCATTTATGAAGAGCTTGGCATGCACACAAAGAAGCAGATTGTTGGCTTTCGTGGAAGGGAAGAGATAAACTTCCAGGATGCAGGATTATTTGTTTGTCTTCTGCTCATCCGACATGATGCAATCCAGTCCTTGTTATTCCTGATTGTCAGGGTTGTAATGCCTCGCCCTTTTCCCTGATGAATATATTTAATTGGTCATTATTGATTCCTGTCCCAGAGCACATCCGATTTGAATTGTACGTAATTGCATACCAACAGATGCGGGATTGGGCAATAACCTGTTTCAATGATTGAAATTTCTCATGGATAGCATTCCTGCTCTGCCATCTCTCCTTTCCACTGAATGCTACCACATTGACATTTAGTGCACGTTTATTGAATTTTGAGCTCAGTGACTCAAAAATACAACTAGCATTTGCATCACTCAGTTAGGTGGTCTCATTTTAAATATAGTGTTGGCCGCTGGCTTTTTTCTCCCTTTCATGTGAGGTACAGTTATGGCCAAAATTGTTGGCACCCCTGAAATTTTTCCATAAAATCAAGTATTGGTCACAGAAAAGTATTGCATTAATACATTTTGCTATATGCATGTTTATTCCCTTTGTGTGTATTGGAACAAGACAAAAAAGGAGGAAAGAAAGCAAATTTGACATAATTTCACAGAAAACTCAAAAAATGGGCTGGACAAAATTATTGGCACCCTTTTGAAATTGTGGATAAATAAGATTTTTGCAAGCATGTGATGCTCCTTTAAATTCACCTGGGGCAAGTAACAGGTGTGGACAATATAAAAATCACAATAAGAAGGAGAGAAGTTGACTTAGTTTTGCATTGTGTGTCTGTGTGTGCCACACTAAGCATGGACAACAGAAAGAGGAGAAGAGAACTGTCTGAGGACTTGAGAACCAAAATTGTGGGAAAATATCAACAATCTCATGGTTACAAGTACATCACCAGAGATCTAGATGTTCCTTTGTCCACGGAGCGCAACATCATCAAGAAGTTTGTAACCGATGGCACTGTAGCTAATCTCAATGGACGTGGACGAAAGATGAAAAATTGATGAAAGGTTGCAATGCAGGACAGTCCGGATGGTGGATAAGCAACCCCAAACAAGTTCCAAAGAAATTCAAGCTTTCCTGCAGGCTCAGGAAAGTGTCAAGTGTCTGTCAACTGTCAGTGTCAGTGTGAACTATCAGAAACACTATGGCAGGAGACCCAGGAGGATCCTACTGCTAAACACAGAGACATAAAAAAGCAAAAGACTACAGTTTGCCAATATTTCCTTGAGTAAGCCAAAATTCTTTTGGGTAAGCTTTTTGGTAAAGCACATCATTCTACTGTTTACCAAAAACGGAATGAGGACTACAAAAAAAAGAACACAGTACCTACAGTCAAATATGGTGGAGATTCAAATATGTTTTGGGGTTGTTTTGCTGCCTCTGGCACTCGGTGCCTTGACTGTGTGCAAGGCATCATGAAATCTGAGTATTACCAAATAATTTTGAGTTGCAATATAGGGCCCAGTGTCAGAAAGCTGGGTTTGCATTTAAGATTGTGGGTCTTCCAGCAGGACAATGACCCCAAACATACTTCAAAAAGAACCCAGAATTGGAACAAAGCGCTGGAGAGTTCTGAAGTGGCCAGCAATGAGTCCAGATCTAAATCCCATAGAACACCTGTGGAGATCTTAAAATTGCTGTTGGGAAAAGGCATCCTTCCAAAATGAGAGACCTGGAGCAGTTTGCAAAGGAAGAGTGAGCCAAAATTTTGGTGAGAGGTCTAAGAAGCTTATTGATGGTTATAGGAAGCAATTGATTTCAGTTATTTTATCCAAAGGGTGTGCAACCAAATATTAAGTTAGAGGGGCCAATAATTTTGCTGTTTGTGAAATTGTTTTTTTGTTTTCGTCCCTTTTTTTTTGTTCCAATACACACAAAAGATAATAAAAATGTGTATAGCAAAATTAATAAGTGTTAAGGCAATACTTGATTTTCTGGAAAAATTTCAGGGGTGTCAACAATTTTGGCCATGACTGTATACTACGTGTTTAAAAGATGCTGGCGCATCTGAATAGATGCACATCTAGTGGACGTTTTCATGGCAGCAAAGGAAGGGATTAATGCAAATGATTTTGAAATGAAAGGTTCAGTCAGCACATATACATGAGCTAATGCATTGTCCAGGGGTGTGCAAGATTCAAAATTAAACAGTCGGCTACCTTTCAGTCAAAGACTGTGAATTTAGATTGGAATTTGAATTTGAATGAAATGTATATTATATAGGAATATAATGAATTCAAATAAAGCTAACACAGGAAATGCATCCTAGGGAATTAATGGTCCACAAAAAACAGTTTATGAATTTATGATTGATTATACAGATTGATGAAGAGAGTGTTCCATCCATTCATCCATCCATCCATAGAAATCCAAATGTTTTCAAACAAATTTGATTCAGATAAAATCAGTACACTCAATGTTTTTGGGGTGGCAGGGGGAACTAATGGAAATTTCAATACTTTCAAATAAAGAACAAAAGATCTGCACTTGCTTCTGTCTTAATGAATTGTTAATCTTCTTATTATGCAACAAAGCACATATAGATCAAGATCAAACGTTTCTGCAATCAGCTTTCTTCGGTGAGTCTTACAATGTTACTTTCCCCACAAATCTTTAAAAGGGTGTGAATCCAATGATCAGCGGGTGGAGACTCTCATCAAGGGTGCTTGATGTCAATAAATCAATAAATCCCAATTAAATGAATCCAAACAACCAAGTCAACACTAAAAACAGCCTCCCAAAACATTTGCAAAATGTTCAATATACATAAATACTGCAACATACAACCACAAAACATTCAACACATCAGTCACAGCACATGTAAATAATTAATTTATAACATTCAACATCTAAAAACACAAATCAAATTCTTTAAAAAAAAACATTAATTCAGTATAAAAATGGAGATCAATCCAACACATCTGGCCAAAAGCCATTCATAAATCCATATTTCACTGATCTCTCTCTATCCATTTTCACTGAAGAAAAAAAATCTGATTGCGTTTTTGGTACAGTATGATAAAATATAAACACAACCAACATCTCAATTCTAACTAAAGAAAACAAGAGAGGTCAAAGTCTTCATAAAGACCCAGAGGAGACATGCTGTTTAATCGATACATCCAGTACAAGCTTCTTGTTATAAAAGGTTTTTTACTTTTTCAGTACCCATCCTTTTTTTCATGAATATAGTCATGAAAATATCTAGCAATTTGTCAAATTAACATCGCATCTCCTAATCACAGATTTTTGTTCACTAATACAATTTTTTAATGGACGAAAAGTTTTTCACATATTAATTTTCACATATTTTCCATTGTCAGTCTTCCCAATCTGTCAGTAATGCTCTGTTTAGTTCCTGTATCTATGAAGTACAGATGCATCAACATGAAGTTGCGATTGGTCAACTACTTTCAACTCAACCAGACCTCATCCCCTCCTTTTTTTATGCTGTGGATTGGAATTACTACAGTTTCTTTTAGAAGCAATCAAACCAACAATAGCGCAAGTGTACATATGCAATATGCAAGGTGTTTCTTTGTAACTTTGCAGACTTTTTTCATTCTAAAACAGCAGCATTAAACAATAAAGAACCACCACTTTGCGGTTCAAGTTTTGCGGGCTCAGTGCATCGGGGATTTTTCAAAAATATTTATCGAAAAATTCAAATTCAAAAATACCGCCATAAATCGGCAACCATATTGCGGAAAGTATTGTTGTTTTATCGTGATGTGCGAGAGAAACCAGGAGAAACCAGTTTCCCAGGATGCCAGACAAAGAGTGAAACTCTCTCAGAGGCTTTGTACACACCCGTGGGCGCTCAGACAAGGCACGTGATTGGTTCCCGGCGCGAGATCGACGAATGAGAGCACGAATGGATGTACCCTGTGAACTGAGGGTTCTACTTCGCGGATTTTCACCTATTGCGGGGGGTTCCGGTCTACATTAACCGCGATAAACGAGGGATCATTGTATAAATTATTAAACTCTGAATGGTGCACAATTTTGTGATGACATTTTTCTTTATTTGCAATGAAGTACAATGTTGCATTTTTCACAATAAGCTGGACCTTGCATTAAGAAAGTAAAGAGGGTCAATTCTATAGGGTCAATTTCATGAAGACTATAAATGTCCATTGGTGGATGTTCTATATTTTGCTAGTTTTTGCTTCTGGTTGTGTAACACATTCTCCCTTGGGCTCAAGTCCTGTTATTTCACTTTGAAAGAAAGGAACAAACTCCCCACTTTTGTTCTGTAGTGCATAGGACTGTTGATTCCTTTGTGGTGCAGTGTTTTAATGAGGCTTATGGTGCAGGCTCTCAGATTCAAGTACAGTTCAGTGGTACTTCTCCTTTTTTAAGGGCAAGCACTTGCTTGGAAATACCTGCAAATTCCCTTGATAACTGCCTCTTATGATGTTCCTGGAGAAAGGAGAAAAAATAGTGGAAGATCATGCCAGAGACAGCACAATTCCCACATGATACTATCCGTCTACTGCAATTAATTCACTGACACATTTATGTTACGCACTTATTTCATTTTGCAATACAAAGTTACTTGAGGGGAGGCTCTTTAGAAAGAATACACATCATTTATTCGGGATGATAATAGAGTCTTATGGAAAAAAATCCAGTTCATGGGTCATTTCAGTTCCCTTTCTGGGAACTCGAGCTGTGTCGAAACACTAGGGGAAATAGCCTTGCGTGAGTCACGTGAAGATCTGTGCAACCAATGAGAAACGAACGCGTGTGAATGCGTCACTGCCGGCGGTAGCCGGTGACGTCATGAGGAAGAGCATAAAGGCGCGTCTGAAACCGGGGCGCGTCAGCTCTGAATGCCTTCAGCGTGCTGTGTCTGTGTGAGAGTGATTTTGAGTTGAGATAGCTAAAAATCATCAGAATGAGTGTGAAAATGTGGCGAATGAACAGAGGTTCACACCGTGTGTTTATCCTTGCCCACGTTTCATAACGGGCAGGGATACACATGTTATGTGTGTAATCTGTTTGGGAGTGGAGCACGGTCGGCACTTGAGAATGCCGGTTGTAAAGACTGCGAGAGGTTCTATCTGCATGCTCACTGTGGTACAGTGGATAGTGTGTTTACCTATCATGCAGGAGACCGGGGTTCGGAGCCCCGGTGGGATGAACTTTTTCATTGCATGATCTCCGCTCCCGCCTGGCGGTCTGTAACGAGGCCGCCCAGGCTGGTGTTCCCCGCGATTCGGGACCTGCATTAGCCGAGGCTTTGTGGCGCTCTCGGTCCTGGGGATCACAAATGGATCTCGCTGAGGCTGCTGGGGTGGGTCCGTCCTTACCTCAGCCTTCACGAGATCAAGCGGGTCCCAGTCACGAGCACTCTGAGTGAGATGCCCGTGCTGTGACTCCAACACTAGCTCTATCAAGTTCAGAGAGTGAGATCGATTTTGCTAGTGTTGACCCGGTCGAGGAGGATTCGCCACTCTCCTCGCCGGCGTTTGAGGAGCTTGTTGAGGTTGTGGCGCGAGCGGTCTCACGTCTGGGGCTTGATTGGCCAGCAGAGACCAGAAGCGCTCGTCCTAAGTATGTTAGACGAGCGTTATCTTCTGACTCGCGTCATTTCCCCGAGCCGAGCAATGCCTTTCATACCTGATTTACATGCCGAGGTATCTAGATTTTGGGGAAGGCCAGCCTCTTAGAAAATTTTCACACGTAATATTACGATGTATAATAATCTAGTAGGGGCTCAAGATCATTGATATGGAGGGTTGAAGAAAGTGGATGAGGGCAAATTACCTCGTCCCTCAGTCTGCGTCCTCCATTAAAGCTCTGGCGCTCCCCTCCAAGCCGATGCGCGTCACATCGTCTTTGGTGGGGAAAGCATACTCAGCATCGAGTCATGCCGCAGCGTGTCTGCACGGCACGACACTGCTGCAGGCATATCAGGCGGAGTTGCTTGGGGACCTCAACGAGGGCGGCGGTATCGGTCCGGAGGCAGTGGCAGAGCTGCGCCGGACCGTGGATCTGTCTCTTCGGGCCACTAGGGAGATGGCCTACTCTGTCAGCCGCTCCATGGCAGCTCTGGTGGCTACAGAGAGACACCTTTTGGCTCAATTTGTCAGCTATGAAAGATAGGACAAATTTGTTTTGCTGGACGCTCCTCTGTCCCCTTCGGGCTTGTTCGGCGATGCCGTGAAAAGCGTCGTCGACGAGTTCAGGAGGCTGCTCGACAGCAGGTGGCGTTTAGCGAATTTCCTCCCCGCCGCCTCCAAGTGAGACCGCCAGTCAAGCACGGTCTCAAAGCTCCTCGCACAGGGCCGCTCAGAAACAAAGTGTCGCCACCCGTCTTCCTCCGGTAATCCCCGGGGGGGTCGGGCCCACAAGTTCAAGTTCATGCCGCTGGTAGAAGGGGTGATCTGAGGGTTATCCTGAACGCCAAGTAGGCTTAGACTAAGCGGCCCTGATTACAAGCCGCAACAAGGTGGTGTCTCCCAGGAGCAGCTCTAGAGTCAGCCCGCCATGGGAAAACCACCCCCTCTAAGGAGGGTCCTAGAGCAATCCACCCGGGTTTCCGGTATCAGCCCCGGCTCAGTGGTGGATATGTTCGTAGTACCAGAGACCGGCCCGCAGAGGCCGGTTCCCTTAGTAGAATTCACGGGCTGCGTGGTTACGACTACCCGGTATCTCTCAGTGGGTCCTGCGCGCGGTAACCTTCAGGTACGCCATTATCTTGGGGTTTCACCACCCCGGTTCTCGGGCAGTGGTAGGCCCTCAGCAGGCTCTGGTCATGGAGCAAGCAGTGGACACTCTGCTGGCGAAAGGGGCCATCGGGTATGGACCCCTCGTGAACAGCAAGTCCGGGCTTTTCAGCTGTTACTTCATAGTTCCGAAGGGAGGATGGAAGGTTGCGGCTCATTCTGGATTTTTGTCTCTTAAATTGATGCGAAGAGATGCGACGCTCAGGCGGATCGTAGTACAGATTAGGTCCTATAACGGGTCCGGCACGATCGACATCAGAGACATATAAATCCCTCATTCCCATCCTTCCACAATAGGAAGTTCCTGTGGTTCGCCTTCGGGGGGGAAGGCGTACCAGTATCAGTGCTTCCGTGTTTGGTCCGGCTGCTCTAAGCTCCTCTGTACTTGCAAGGTACTATCGTGTCCTGAACTATGTCGACAAATTGGCTTACCCTGGCCAAGTCGCCGCAGTTAGCAGCACAACATCGAGGTGTTGTGCCCGCACACAGAGGAGCTGGGGTTAAGACTAAGACCAGGGGTTCTCCCTGAGGGGTACCCGCTTCGCAATCAAGGTCACGGGGCGATGCCCACGCACCCTGAGCATGCGGAAGAGCTCTTGGTTCTCGTCTCACGATGCTTACGTCTGAACACCAAGAAGAGTGTACTTTCTCCTACTCAGAGAACCACTTTCTTGGGGGTCATTTGGGACTCAGTGGCCGTGTCTGCTCGGCTCTCCCCCGAGCGCATTAAGGCCGTTCGTCTAGCCGTTAGGAGCATTAAGCTGGGCCAGCCACTCATGGTGGTGGCTAAAGACCAGGGGTTCTCCCTGAGGGGTAACCCGCTTCGCGATCAAGGTCACGGGGCGATGCCCACGCACCCTGAGCATGCGGAAGAACTCCTGGTTCTCGTCGATGCTTACGGCGGAACACCAAGAAGAGTGTACTTTCTCTCACTCAGTGAACCACTTTCTTGGGAGTCATTTGGGACTCAGTGGCCATGTCTGCTCGGTTCCTCCCCGAGAGCATCCAGGCCGTTCGTTGAGCTGTTAAGCGACGAGTGACACTCTTACGCTGAACACTAAGAAGAGTGTTCTTTCTCCCACGTAGAGAACCACTTTCTTGGGAGTCTTTGGGACTCAGTGGCTATGTTGGCTCGGCTCTTCCCCGAGCGCATTCAAGCCTTCGTTCAGCCGTCAAGAGTATCGAGGGGCAGCCACTCACGTGAGACACTCTGAGGTGTTAGGGTCCATGCAGCGGCTCCAGCGATTATTCCATGGGGCCGACTGTGTGCGAGACCCCTGCAGTGGTGGCTGAAAACCAGGGGTTCTCCCCGAGGGCTGGAACCCTTGGTCCCCTTCTTATTTGGAGCAGATTTGGGACAGATACGGCAGGCACAGGTCTCCTGTTTGCCTCCGTAAGAATTTCTCTGCCCTCTGTGGCTTTCGTTTAAACATCCAGGGCCTCTGGGGCGGGTTGTTATGGTACAGGCGTGGCCGAGGCTACGCCTGTACGCTTTTTCCTCCCATCACTCTGCTCCCGGGAGTTCTGGCCCAGGCGGAGGGTTGCTGACCCCGCCCAGAGCTAATGTGTCTGGCCCCTTAGGGGGTCCAGCTCATAGAATCCGGTCTCTCAGCTGAGGTTGTAGAGACCATCTTTCAGTCCAGAGCTCCCTCCACGAGGAAACTCTACACCTTGATCTTCATGTCTTGGTGTAGCGAAAAGCAGATGAACCAAGTAACCTGTCAAGTCGGCAAAGTACCGGAGTTCCTGCAAGAAAGATTTGCGGCAGGGCTGTCCCCCTCCACCTTGAAGGTCTACGTGGCTGCCATAGCGGCTTGCCACGTACCTCTGGGTGGGGTATCCTTGGGCAGGGACCCCCTAGTCACTCGTTTCCTCCGTGGTACACTAAGGCTGAGACCTGCGGCACAGACTAGGGTGCCGGCTTGGGACTTGTCCGTGGTACTCCTAGGCCTGTCCCAGCCACCCCTTGAACCTTTAGAGGAATCTCTATTAAGTACCTCTCTCTTTAGACCCTTCTTTTGCTGGCAATCGCCTCGCTCAAGAGGGTTGGGGATCTTCAGGCCCTCTTAGTGGCCCCTTCATGTCTTCAGTTTGCGCCCGGGATGGGAAAGGCATTTCTCCACCCGAGGCCAGGCTATATCCCCAAGGTTCCCACTGAGGTGGCTCGGTCTATCATGCTGCAGGCCTTCTGCCCTCCCCCATTTGATGATCATGAGCAGGAGCAAGAACAAGGTCTGTCCAGTGCGAGCACTGGACGCTTACGTTCCAAGACTGCCACTTGGCGTAGGTTGGACCAACTGTTAGTTTGCGTTGGCTTTAGGACCCCTAAGGGGGCTCCAGCTTCTAAGCAAACACTAAGCAGGTGGATAGTCGAGGCTATCTGTCTAGCTTACGAGTCGGCCAGACATGCTTCTCCTTTGAGGGTCTGAGCCCACTCCACTAGGAGCATGGCGGCATTCAAGGCTCTCCTCTCTGGAGTCTCCTTGTCTGATGTTTGTGCTGCGGCTGGCTGGTCCTCACCGCACACATTCATGAGGTTCTACCAGCTAGACCTCGATGCCGCCCCGGGAACCAGGGTGCTCTCTCAGTGAGCTGGGACACACCCGGATGCTGACGTCGCTGAGGTGGCGTTGGCATAGCGTTCCCCTAGTGTTTCGACACAGCTCGAGTTCCCAGAAAGGGAACGTCTCGGGTTACGTATGTAACCCTGGTTCCCTGAGGGGAACGAGAAGCTGTGTCTTTGCCTCAGCTCCTGGCGCCTCCGGGCCCGCTTCAGGCATTCATGGCTGACGCGCCCCGGTTTCAGACGCGCCTTTATGCTCTTCCTCATGACGTCACCGGCTACCGCCGGCAGTGACGCATTCACACGCGTTCGTTTCTCATTGGTTGCACAGATCTTCACGTGACTCACGCAAGGCTATTTCCCCTAGTGTTTCGACACAGCGTCTCGTTCCCCTCAGGGAACCAGGGTTACATACGTAACCCGAGACGTTATGCACATTAGCATATTCCTGTTTGGTTTAATATATGGATAAAATAGAAGAACTCACAATTTCTAGAGATGGACATAGTTTTATGTTTTCACTATGACCGTTAAGCGAACATAGAGCTCATTTTTAAATACAGACCCTTTATTGTCATTTTTTTCTTAGGATTGTTTATGGCTTTGTTAAATTAGACTAGAATTAAATCAGAAATAAGTAAAATGATAATCAAATTTCGGAAGATGGTTAAAAACACGTTGGCATCATTGTAAATGAACTTCCAATCTCTCCTCTTGAAATAGCTAACTCTAGCTCTTTATTGTCATCCAGTTCATTTTCTTGTGCTTGAGTTTGACCAGAGAATCTTTCTGAAAGTCAACTGGAAATTCATCCTTAAATTACAACACAAGCATATTTATTCAAGTTACAGAGATCAAAAAGGTACTGCATAAGAGGAATGACCCACATAGCAGTATCACTTTGGTGTTCAAACACCACATTTTCAGTGTATCAAATGAGTTTTAGGTTTTGGATAGGCCATTTGAGGTCTTTTATAAGCCTCCCTCTTCTTTGATCATTGACTTAGTGACATTTTGCATTACAGTCGGTAGCAAGTCTTCTTTTGTTTCGTGTCTGACAGTGCTGTTTGACGAAGTACAGGACTGGTTCATTATGATTCAATCCCAGTGCCTCTCGAGCCTGGAACAGCTGTTCTTGCTTCAAACAAACTTAGAGGAGGGAAAGTGTTCTCTCTGCGATCTGTTCCTATTAGCTGTCTTCTAATGAAGCCTAAGCCCACAAACCTCCAACAAGAATTGAACGTGTCAGTGACTTGACATAGATCCAAGTGTTGCAGTGTACTGTAGGCCACATGTCTTGCAGGCAGTCTTCAGTGTACTGTACACAGATGATTTTTCTATCAGGGGAACCTTTCTTTCAGATCTGCAAAAACATTGACTGCTTTCAATTACTCTTCCTGTATGCGATTGGTCAGACAAATCACTCCCAAAACCAATGCCATTGGTGGACCTGTTTGATTGCATTTCAAATTGCATTACTGTTTGATGCTGTTAGTGGTAAAGAAATGACATATTTCAACTTCTTGTAATTTCTTATAATTGTGTAACCCCGTCCGTCTCGTTCCCTTGTTACTTTGATTTGTCCCAGCTGGTTCCCATTCAATTATCCTCCCTTCTGTGTCTATTTAATCCCTTCGTTTTGCTGTCCTGTATCGTGTCGTTGTCGTTCTTTTGTCTTTCCAGTGTCGTGTGTATATATATATATTTAATGTCTAGTCTAGTCTGAGCCGAGTCTTGTCAAGTCGGTCCTGGTTTTCCTCCTCAGGGGCAGTTTTGTTTCTATTTCTGTTTTATTTAGTTCAATATATAAACTCTTACACCTGCTTCCTGAAACTTGACACTAACCCATCAAAACGAAAGAAAACACAATCTACAAACCGAACTCCCAAACCAAAATCAGAGGTCAAACAATTTACAATAAACAAAAGTGGCATCAGGCTCCCTACTTTCCCAAATACTCATACTTAAATATTGTATTTCCAATATTTACAACGAGGCAAACAACATTTTAAGGGCAATCCAAAATCAACATCAGAAAACAGGCAATGGGGTAAAATACAACAAAAAAGTTCCTTAGGTACATACAACACTCACAATCTCTAATACTCTTAACACAATCACAACTCTCCTAGTACACACAAACAAAGTAATATATATTCAAAACACACTCAGCTTGACACGACACGACCTCTCAGTCTCAGTACAACCCAACCTTTCAGTCTCTCTCTCTCTAGAGGAAGTGATTACATTCGTTTTAAAGAACTTGTGCACAAATCAGGACATAGCATCAGTCAGCCTGCAGAAACCAGTCAGATGATGTTCCTGGGCAGAGACACACAGACACTCCCAAAGCAAAGCACAAAACATAGGGTCGTAACAGCCCCATACATAAGAGTAAACATGGCTACAAGTTTACAGATGACATCTGGACAAAGAGTCTAACATTGTTAACATCTGTCTTGTGCTTAATCTAGTTAGTAGACATGTAGGTGCTACATTACTCACAGGCAGCAGAGCGTCCATCAAAATAAAGTGAAACTCATTCTTTTAATCCAGCTAAGCTAAGCATAATCTCTTGCTTATGAAATTCATGATTGACATCCACCAGTTCTGAATATCGGCATTTTCTGTTCATTAAGATGAAACCACAGAGCCTGTTGGGGATCTATTTCTCTGCAGGCGTGTTGTTGTTGTGTGCACGTTTGTTTTTTAAGGTCAAGCACAGCAGGGAGTCTGCACACGTAAGCGTATAGGTGTGAACCGATTTGGTTGTGGTGCTGTGGATGCTGTCCGCTGGGACACACTCAGCCAGATTGTGGTGCCGATGGGAAGTGCAGAGCGCATCCTTCACAAGCTGTTCCTAAGCTTTCACTGCTGCCAAATACAGCACAGCAATACCCGTAGCTACTGGGGATGTTTGTTTTTGCTGAACACTGTTTATTTTTTTCTCTTCTATATATATTTATATATATTTATCACAAAGACACTATGCCTTGCAGTGATGTAATTTACAAGACTCTTCCCAACAGTGTAATTCATAAAAAATAATTATATTTGCTTGAATTGCCACAGACATTGCAAGTGGCTGTTGTGGTGGAACTAGGCGAAGAGTCTCATATCAGAAGATTAGGGGCCTTTTGTTAGAAGATCCTGAAAAAAATCTAATATAGGTGTTGTGAATGAAATGTATTGCTCTTCAATACTTTCCAATTCTATACATTTACTTTTTCTTTTTGGAGACATAATCTGTGCTTCTAGGATGTTTTGAGGGGTTTCCTGGGCATTGATATGTAGTTGCTAGGATGTTTTGGTTGCTAGGTGGTTGCAAAATTAAAAATTCCACCATGATTCTCTCTACATTCTTGTCTCTAGATTTGACTCTCCTCCTCTAATATGGGCCTGTGGGATTTTTCCATCCTTTTAATTGTCTACCAGGCAAAAAAAAAAAAAAAGTGGCAGAGGCTTTTGTCCAAAGTGGCTTGCATTGCATTCAAGGTATGCATTTTATTATTTCATGCATTCCCTGGGAAAATAAATTATGACCTTGGTGTTGTTATTCTATGTTCTACTGTTTGAGCTGCAGCTATACAGCAAAAACTGTAAGTTGCATAACTTAGAAAGTAACAGCACACCACTTCTAAGTAAGCCACATGATTTGAAGTATTGTTCATGTCTGTATCTTAAACACTGCAGAGAGAGAGAGTTATCAAATTAAAAGATAATTTTAGCTCTAAAATTGTTACGTAATGGTGCTGGTGTGCAAAGCGGAGAACACAGAGACTAAACCCAACAAAAGGCTTTATTTCAAAAACATGAAAAACTTTAAATATAAACATAAACGGCACTTGTTGTGTAAAAACTCAGGAAACTCTTGAAACCAGGGAGAACATGGAAGGAAGCATCCACACACGACATGACATAAAAATAGTTTCAATATCCCAGAAAGACAAGGGAAACACGAGAGGGTTTTATACAAGACGAGATGGGTAACAACTGACATGACTAACAAGATAAGTGATTAACAATACAGGTGAAACAAGGGCACGGAAGGATACACAGACAAAAAAAAAAACCTGCCAGAAAGATGTGCGAGGTCGAGAATAGTAAAAATGAGCGAACTGGGCTATTGTCTCCAAAGATGTATGAGGTCAGATGTCTCCAAAATCACTTTAAAAGTCATATAAAAAGAGCTGACCAAACTGCAATTTCATGTTCCATTGTTCATTAAAATCACATCACTGTGCCTTTAAAAAAAGTAAAATAAAGTCTTTCAGGATCTCAAGGAAAATCTGAGGATCCAAATCCAAACAATTATTAAACTCCTAATTATGCTGTACTTGTGTTTTTGCTTCTCTGTGTTGTTTTCATCTAAAAAGAGGCATGAGAGAACAAATATCTGATAAAGTACAAAGTATATTTATTTAGTTGTTTGAGAGAGATGAGTTAATATTTAATTCAAAATATTTTGTTGTCCTTGTAATCCTCTGAAAAATAGCATATAAGAAACTTCATTGTAAAAACAAAATATTAGTAATGACAACTTTTCAACATTTTTTGCATTACTTTAACAAAAGTAATTCATTAATTGTATTTATGTTATACAGGATTCAACAAGTTTTTTCTTAAGCCGGTATAATCCAATTATATACAATTTGATTATACTTAAAAATTGAATGCAGAAACCGAGCTTAAGATTTAAATTACCTATTTGAAGAAATAGGTGGAACTTGTTTACAGTGTATGGATGGTAAGAGACATAGTCTAGTTGTTCTGCTGTACAAGTAAATCATAACAAAAGCGTAAAGTAGGTCTATCAGTCTTTTTCTGAGTTGCACTGTTTAAACTTTCAGTTTGCAGTCTTTAAAATTGCCTTTTATCATACTGTTTAGCATTATATATATCTTTTTTTTCTGAATGAATTTGCATTTACAGTGGTACCTCGAGATACGAAATTAATCCGTTCCGAGGCGGCCTTCGTATAATGAGTTTTTCGTATCTTGGAACACATTTTACATGTAAAATGGCTAATCCGTTCCAAGCCCTCCAAAAACACCCCATTACATTTCATAATAAAGCTAAATTGACCTATAAACAATGAAAAAACGTAAAATGTCGAAGCTTACCTTTCGAGTGAGGCTATCTCCTAAAGTGGCGGCAGAGGAGGAGGAGGACAAACGGCAGATAACGTATGTACGTACGTACACTTAACTTTACGAAAACACATTAAAAAAAATACGTTTCGGGTGCGGAGTGGCAGAGCTAAAGCACACCAGCACGTACGTATAGAAGATGCATGATGGGAGGGATGCTGTCCAATTAGAGAGACGGATCTCATGGCTTGGCTAGCATCAGGAACCAATGGGAGAGCAGGAGGATGGTGGCGAGTCTACTATAACTAAGATTGCGGCGTGAGTTTCAAAATTGTTATGGGGCGAATCTCAGACTTTCAGAAACCTTTCGTATCTTGAAAACTTTTCGTATATAGAGCAGTACAATTTTTCGTCTTTGCTTTCGTAACTTGGATTTTTCGTAAGTTGAGCCTTTCGTATCTTGAGGTACTACTGTATATGATTATCCAAAAATGCAGTTCAGATTCATTGAAGCTTTTCTTTTGAAGCAAACACTCTGGACAGCGTTAAAGCAGTTTAAGTGATTTCCCCTATATTCATTTTTATTTTTAATTCCTCTTCATTAGAGTGCATGGCTTGTCTGCAGAGCCCAGCTGATTATTTGAACCTCCCAGCATTAGTGGATCTGAAAAGGGCGATGTATTTGTTATTTAGTCTAAGTTTCGTAAAAGCAGGTTGACCTGATTTTAAAAGAAAACACCCTGAAAGTAAATAACAGGGGAGAGGTTTGTAGTGCATGTTTTATTGAGAGATTTAATTGTTCTGAGTTTTACAGAGGACTAAGTTCACATCATAACACTGGAAATGCCTGTGGCTCTGTGTGTAAAACGGGGAGAATTTTGTTTTATCTGTTTGTGAATTTAAAGGGGACCTATTATGCCCATTTCTACAAGATGTGATATAAGTCTTGTATATGTGTATCGTATATGTGAAGTTTTAGCTCAAAATACTCCATAGATTATTTTCATACCATGTTAAAATTAGCACTTTTTGGGGGTGTAACGCGCCGGTGCTCACAGCCCCCTTTCAAGAAGAGGGTGAAGCTTCAAAAGCTCACACACTCCGGTGTTCTCACACACTGATAATGTCAGAAGTGTTCAACCTCATATGTTCAAACCAGAGTCAGACAATGTTGAGAGACTCAAGAAGAAGTAACAATGTGTAGAATGCGACAAAATGTTTCTGATTGGTTAATTGAGGAATTTAGGTAGTTGATGTGGATTTAACAATATTAAAGTGATCAATTAGCACGTTTTGTCATGATACTCTATAAATAGCTGTATAAGTGCTCATGTGGGAACTGTTGAATCGCGTCCAGAGCCAGAGAAAGGTTTAGTTTAGTTAATAACTTATTACGGATTTTGTCATCTTGCTTTTATGACATGTATTTGTGTTATATACTGTATTGCAATGAAGGTGACAGAATCTTGATCAGACTCACAAATGTATGATTGACTCTCCAGGACTGGAGCTTGTTTGTTCAAACGAGTATTCTCTTCAAAATGCATGTTACATGTATAGAGCCAGCGATGATTCCTACATGGAATTTCACAGCAAGTGTTGCTGAATACTGTATTGAATACTGAATGAAGTGAAGACTCTTATGTGTAGTGTTACAAACACAACACTTGTAAAGCCTCTTTCTGCAGACATTGTACAACTTCTGCTGCTGCAGCGAGGATACAGAAACGGCGGACACTGTGCTTCTCACTCAGGGCTATGGCCAAGCTAACAGGGCAGATCGTCTCCGGCTGTGGGCAGGGTTTCTCCCTACAATGGCGTCATTGTAGGGTGGAATCTAAATTGGCTTGTGTGATAGGACTGCTTTTGATTTATGCAAGTAATAAAACAATTATTTAGTGGATTTTTACCAACGCAGGCTGGTTGTTTTCACACACACACACGTATACCTTATAAAAGTGAATTTTGCATAATAGGGTTCCCCTTTAGCCACTGAATTAAAGTACGTTAGAGAGCAGTTCACTTATGACTATGAATATATATAGTCTGTAAAAATATGTACAGAAAAGGAACATAATCTTGGTTTAAAAACCCAGTAGAGAGCTTACTTGGCTTCTAAGAAAGCATCCTAACCAACATGGAATTTCACAAGTGACTGATTTGATTTGATAAACTCATAAGCAGCAACTGTAAAAAACAAAAACAACAACAAAAAACTGATTGATGTTTGATGTTACCACATGTTGCTAAAATAGATGTTATATGCTAATGTATGTAAAATAGTCCTCACAAATAATTGAAAAAAGAGTCCATTGATCAAAGTTTTTAGTTTATTGGTGTGTTTACGTGTGTTTTGATACATTTATAATAGTAACACTTTACATTAAGGTTCCATTTGTTAACTGCATTAGTTAGCATGAACTACCGTAACAATGAAAAATGCTTCGAAATAATTTATCAGTCTTCCACAATGTGCTAAATCTAAATAATACTGTTGCATCTGTTAATACTGTATAATAGACATGAACTATTAAGGAAGAGTTAATGTCAAGCTAATGTCAACAAAGATGAATAAATACCTTAACAAATTGTTTATTACATTGTGTTATATAGGCAAAGGTGTGTCTGTGTATAAATTGTATTATGTTTAAATATTTCAATGAAAAAAATAGCGTTTACAATACAGCTGTGCTAATTGCAGTGCATTCTGGTGCTGTCACACTAGGAACCTCTGAAAAATAACCAAATTTGCTGGTTTGATTTGCCTACAAACGTGTCTCTTCAGGTCTTCCTCAAGACTCGCTTGGTATTTAGTGACACGTGTTAAAAGGGTTTGAATTTTAAATGTGTATCAATGGCATGTAGAACTAACACTGTGATTTATTAGGGCCTGAAATGGTGACAAAGGAAATGCTTCACAGATGGACTGTAAATTAAGAGCTAAGTGGATCGTATTAGCTGTAATAGACTGAGAACCGTCCTTTGGAGTTGAGTTTCTCATTTAAAAGGCATTGTTATTTTGCTGCTGTCTCAGGTGTTGCTTTTCTGACAGCAGCGGATGGTGGGAATGAAGGAAGTTTTTATTGCCTTCCTGCTGCACTATGTCTTTAGGAGTGCTGTCTTTATATCCCTCTACAATCACAGCTGTGAATCGAACACTGTCTGTCGTACTTTTACTTAATACTCCATAAAGTGTTCATAAAAGTCAGCATTCACGTAGTTTATGTAAGGATCAACTGAAGTGCTCGGCACACCTGGTAAGGTTTCATGCGTACAAAAGAAAGAGGACTATAGCTGAAAACATTTTTAAGGTGAGAGTCATTCAATATCTATTGTAAAGGTTTTATGTCATTGGAGCGTATGATATTATTCGGTTTTTGTTTTATATTTGCGGTGGCATAAACCGTGTTTGAATGTATTCAGTATAGATTTTGTCTGGGCCGGCGTTCAAGTCAAGTCACTCAAACTGAGGGTAACTCGAGACAGCCTCTGTCGTGATATCCATACTCCATCAATACGTATCAATCTTTAAAGCGATGCAGTGGCAGGTCACGAGAGGCCACAGGTCTGATTTGTTTTGCAGGATCCTCACTAAATACTATAAAAGGACACTGAGGGGAGAAAAATGAACTCCGTCAGGAAGCTGTATAAAATTTCTCTGACACTCTCAACCTTCGCGCTTGTAAGTGTATTGCTGTTTCCTGTTGATATTTGATTCCCCCAGAATCTATCTGGGATGCCTTCTCTCAGTCATATCTGAGCAGATCTTTTCTAGATACATCATTAATCAACTTCGCTCCCGTATGTGGAATCTGAATACCGGTGAACTTGATGGATGCTTGACATTCAGCACAGTCGTGCAGGTCCGCTATGAAATATAGCAGTTAGCAACATTCCTTTGTGATTGTAATGCAGGTCTTGTGCATCTGAGTGTGGCTTTATTTACAGGATGATCCATAGATAATTTTCACTACAAGAGCCTGAACCAAAAGAAACCACTGGAATAGTTACTTTAATAAAACTGGACATAGGTGGTTAGGAATATCTAGAGACGGCTATTTGTTAACATTCCCATTCGTTCCCTTAATACCTTGACCATTTAACATAACACAAATGAACCATCATAAGGGTCAACAACGGGTTGTGGTTGAGCACACGAAGATAAAGATTCAGGTTAGCAGACTTTAATGAACTACAAACAAACCACAACCTTAACATAAAATACAGTAATACCTCGGTTTACGAGCGACTTGGTATACGAGAAAATCGGTGTACGAGCAAGGAGGGTCGAATCGGAGTACGAGCATTGTATCGGTGTACGAGAAAAAAATTCCCTCACCCATGCGCAGTTCTGTGTGGAAAAAGTCCTAACGCTCAGCATCCTTGTGCGCATTTTTACATGAAATATCCTAATGACAGCCTCTCATAACACAGTCAGGAGGTTCCAACCCCTTTTATAACCCCTTAACTCATTCATTGGCTCTATCATTCACCCCAGTGATATTTTTATAAGTGATTTACAGAAGTTTTTACCTCATATTCTAAACATTAATTAATTGTGATCACTATTGTTCACGTAGTGAAATATACACGGTTTTAGCCAAATAATAAACAAAGTAATAGGGTTAGACAAACCATATTTTTATACAAACAACATATAAGCCTCTCCTACAAATGAGCACTGTTTTCATGTTCGTCGAACCTGCAGTTTCTCTGCAGTATCGGCAAAAGCGCAAGGAGTAAAATGTGACTTCTTACCCCGTGAGCGGGGCTCGTTTTAACAGACAGCGGGTTAGTTGTAACACCATGTTATCCAATGCAAGTTCATTCACGTATTTTTATTTGTTTAAAAAAGTTGTCTTGATGATCATAAGCATAACTTTTTTCCTTTATTTTTTACATTTGTTGTGTTTTGAACAATGTAATGACATGAAAAACGTTTTAATAGGTTAATACAATGCAAAATATATGATTATTGATGCAACTTGTTCAATGAGGCTTAGTGTTACAACTAACCCCGCGCTGTCTTGTTTACTTCAGGACTGGATAGCAGCCACTGTTTTTCACGTCTTTCAAAATGGTACCATCTTTTAGCCAAGAAGATGGTAATCATAACAATATAAGATTAGACTAACAATCTTTCAAACATTCTTTGAAAATCGAAAAACAACTACTATAACAAAAAATATTTACATGCTGCCAAAAGAGTTTTTCCTGTGGTTCTCATCCAAACTTCTATGAAATTTCTCGAAAAATGGCCAGAAGACGTGGGCAAACAGTGTGATGAAAAGCCCTTTAGCACGTCACATTTATGCCCCTGCAACTATCTAAAAAAATCGCTGTTACTATTTACCCCGCGTTACTTTGTGCCCCGCGCTCCCCTAGTTCTCTCGCGGCTCCCGCAAATTCGTTCTCTTGCGGCTCCCGCGAATTCGTTCTCTCGCGGCTCCCGTGAATTCGTTCTTTCGCGGCTCCCGTGAATTTGTTCTCTCGCGGCACCCGCGAATTCGTTCGTTCCAGGCTCCCGCGAATTCGTTCTCTTGCGGCTCCCGTGAATTCGTTCTTTCGCGGCTCCCATGTTCGACTTTAACTCTGGATTATCACTCGTTTGTTTTCTGCACTATTATAATAAATTCACTCATTTGCTTTCATCCTTGCTTTCCCCACTCCCCTCTTCTCCCTCCTCTCTCTCCTCCAAGCAGGCTGCTCAAACCTGACATGCATTACAGTAAATTGTCAAGTATTTTTTGAGTTTAATTGTCAATTATTAATTAATATTTATATGATATCTTAATGGTTACAATTTTAACTGCAATTAGTAGGGTAAAACCAAACAAATATTTAAAATGGGCATTTGTGGTCATGTGGAACGAATTAATTGATTTTTAGTGCATTCTTAAGGGGAAATTTGTTTTGGTGTACGAGCATTTCGGTTTACGAGCTCGCTCTTGGAACGAATTAAACTCGTAAACCGAGGTATTACTGTACAAATGAGAACTGAAAACAGAGCAACTTAAATACAGGGCAAATGAGGGTAACATGACAAACATTGGCAGGAAACTGAACAAAGGAAGACTGGAACTCCTGAATGCTGTAACAGAGAATCAGCCGAAGAAGGATCCATCTGCAGTTTTATTTCAGCAACTAGGCAGAGTACAAACAGGGATACAGCGGAATCATAAACAGGGACAGGCAAGGATCGAGGCAGGCGGCAAGATACACAATTCAAGATAAACAGGCAAGGGTCGAGACAGGCGGCAAACAGGCAAAGAATCAGCAAACAGTCCAGAGTCAAAACACAAGAATACTTCCAGGGAAACCGCTCAGAAATGACCACTTCAGTAAATCAAGACCTCGCAAAGGCGTGTGTGTGTGTTGAGCTAATATAGTGGTGTGTGTGATGCACTGCAGGTGTGCATGCAATCAGTTCCAGTTCTGGGTGTACGTGGGAAATGTAGTTTGAATGGTGAGTCAATATTCTGGTGATAGCTCCCTCTGGTGATCCGGAGGAAAAGGAGAGGGAGCATCACCTGTAACAGAGCCCCCCCCCTGCGAGCGGCTCCTGACGCGAGGAGGCAAATGACGCCGGGGTCTTCCACGAGGCCGGGGGGCCGGTTTCTCCGGGTGCGTCCTATGGAACTCCTCCATGAGTGTGGGGTCGAGGATATCCTCCCTGTTGACCCAGGATCGCTCCTCCGGTCCGTACCCCTCCCAGTCCACCAGATACTGTAGAATGTTACCCCGGCGTCTGGAGTCGAGCAACTCACGGACCTGATACGCCTCCTCGCCGTCGACCAGGATGGGTTGGGGGACCTGTCCCTCTGCTCCACTCTCCGACTCTCCTCCCGGACCAGCAGCAGGTTTCAGGAGCGAAACATGAAATGTGGGAGAAATACGATAGTTAGATGGCAAGTTTAACCGAAATGAAACTGGTGTGATTTGTCTAAGGATCTTGAAAGGACCTGCGTACCTGGGGCTGAGTTTTCGGCATGGAAGTTTGAGGTGCATGTTTTTTGTGGATAGCCAGACCCATTGTCCCGGAGTGTACTTTGGACCTGGGCGACGGTGACGATTGGCTTGGTGTTCCTGTCTGCGTACTGCGTGTAGCAGATGGTTGTGTGCTCGATTCCAGATCTCTTCACTGCGCTGAAGCCACTCTGTGACTGAGGGTAGTTCGGTGGGTTCACCAGACCAG
Source organism: Rhodeus uyekii (assembly GCA_037043235.1). Lineage (NCBI taxonomy): Eukaryota > Metazoa > Chordata > Actinopteri > Cypriniformes > Acheilognathidae > Rhodeus > Rhodeus uyekii. Next base: position 789,800 of record JAWRVZ010000141.1, read on the forward strand.
GGGAACAAGGGTGGTTGGTAGCCCAGGATGCACTTAAAAGGAGTCAATCCGGTGGCAGGTTTCTGAAGAGAGTTCTGGGCATACTCTGCCCACATTAAATATCTACTCCAATCAGATTGGTTCAGTTGGCAGTAGGTTCTGAGAAAACGTGTGAGTTCCTGGTTGAGTCGTTCTGTTTGACCGTTGGCTTGTGGGTGGTAACCTGAGGTGAGGCTGACGTTTACATTGAGTTGTTGGAAGAAGGCTGACCATACCCTGGAGGTGAACTGGGGGCCTCTGTCGGAAACGATATCTTCAGGTAGTCCATAGAAACGAAACACGAAGTTACACAATACCTCAGCTGTCTGGAATGCGGTAGGGAGTTTGGGTAAGGGGATGAGGCGGCAGGCTTTAGAGAAGCGGTCAATAACAGTTAGTATGGTGGTGTTGCCCTGGGAATTGGGGAGGTCGGTAATAAAGTCAATGGCTATATGAGACCAGGGACGTTGAGGAATGGGTAGAGGCTGAAGTAGACCGGCAGGAAGCTGTCGGGGGGCTTTAGAGGTATTGCACAGAATGCAGTTCTTGACAAATCTTGTGGTATCTGCAAGCATTGTAGGCCACCAGAAACGATTAGCAAGAAGGTGGTGAGTTCCGGTAATCCCCGGGTGCCCTGAACTTGGATCTGAGTGTACTTGGTGCAGGAGTCTGTCTCGTAGGGGTTCGGGCACAAAAGTGAGATTGAACGGACAGTTTGGTGGGGGAGGGTTCTGGGTGTTGAGGTGGGTAATCTCTGTCATGATATCCCACTGTATGGGTGCGACTAGCAGTGCTTCTGGAATGATATGTTCATCAGTTTTCTCTGGAATTGCTTCTTCCCCTTGGCGTGATAGTGCATCTGCTTTTGCATTCTTTGATCCAGGTCTATAGGTAACAATGAAATTGAACCGGGTGAAGAACATGGCCCATCGTGCCTGTCGAGGGTTTAATCGTTTTGCTGAGCGGAGGTATTCTAGGTTCTTGTGGTCGGTAATGACTGTAAACTGATGTAGAGCTCCCTCCAACCAGTGGCGCCACTCCTCTAGAGCGGCTTTCATGGCCAAAAGTTCACGGTTACCGGTGTCGTAGTTTCTCTCTGCAGCAGATAACTTCCTAGAGAAGAAGGCACATGGGAACATCTTGGCTGGGCATCCGTGACGCTGAGAGAGAATGGCCCCTATCCCAATGTTGGAGGCATCCACCTCCACGATGAAAGGGAGTTCTGGGTTGGGATGATGGAGAATAGGTGCTGAAGTGAAGCGGTTCTTGAGTTCCTGGAAGGCTTGTTGAGCGTCGAGTGACCAGAAGAGACGTGAAGAGGAGCGCTTGGTCATGGTCGTAATCGGAGCAGCCACCGTGCTGAAGTTCCTTATGAAACGCCGATAGAAATTCGCAAAACCCAGGAATCGCTGTAGCCCTTTCACAGTACGTGGTTGTGGCCAGTTGAGGACGGCCTTTACCTTGCTGTCGTCCATAGCCACCCCCTCATGACTAATGATGTACCCCAGGTAGGCAATGGATGTCTGGTGGAATTCACATTTTTCTATCTTGGCATAGAGTTGGTATTGGATCAGACGCTTCAGAACAACTCTGACGTGTTGGATGTGTTCTTCCAGAGAATTGGAGTATATTAAGATATCATCAATATACACAATCACCCATCTATCCAGCATGTCCCGAAAGACGTCGTTGATGAACGATTGAAACACCGAAGGACTGTTTGCCAGGCCGAATGGCATAACCAAGTATTCGTAGTGCCCCGATGAGGTTGAGAAAGCGGTTTTCCACTCGTCCCCCTCTTTAATACGAATTAGATTATATGCACTGCGCAGGTCGAGCTTGGTGAAGTATCTAGCCCGTCGGAGTTGTTCAAGTGCAGCTGGGACCAGAGGCAATGGATATCGGAATTTAGTCGTAATGTCGTTGAGGCCACGATAATCAATGCAGGGTCTCAGTCCTCCATCTTTCTTCTTGACGAAGAAGAACCCAGATGAGGCAGGTGACGTAGAGGGCCTAATGAAGCCCTTTGCTAGCTCTTCCTCGATGTAGGATTTCATGGCTTCTGACTCGGGCTGTGATAGTGGAAATATTCTTCCCCTAGGGGGCGTTGTACCAGGTAATAGATCGATAGCACAGTCACTTGGACGATGAGGTGGCAGTTGGGTCGCCTTGGTCTTACTAAATGCCTCAGTCAAATCGGAGTATTCGTTGGGCAGCTCAGGAGATACGGGGGTGTGTTCTTTAACGTTAACGGACTGCACGGGTAAAGGGGTGACGAGAGTGAGACAGTTCTTGCGACAGGCAGGATCCCACTGAATAATTTGTTCGTCTTTCCAGGAAATGTACGGGTTGTGTCGGCGTAACCATGGGAGGCCAAGGATGATGGAATTGTGAGGAGCGTGAATTATGTAGAAATTGATGGCTTCGGTGTGTAACACTCCAACCTGCATGGTAACCTCCTCTGTGATGTGCGTGACTCTCCCTCTCCCAATGGGACGGCCATCTAATGCTTCCACTGCTAGGGAGGGGTTGCATAAGGTTAGGGTGAAGTTATGCTGTTGAGCAAATTCATAGGACATGAAATTACCCCCTGCTCCAGAATCTAGCAGCGCTGTTGTCTTAATGTCCCGATCCTGAACGGTTATCTTCACGGGTATCTTAAGACATGATAAACGACTTGGTGGCAAAGAGCTACTCACTGCTGTGGGGCGAACAGGACAGGATATCTTCAGGTGTCCAGCTTGACCGCAGTACATGCATAGATGATATTGGATTCGTCGTTCGCGTTCCCCCGGGGTGAGGTGTGAGAAGCGCAGCTGCATTGGTTCAGCGGGAGTGGCTTGAGTGTCAGGGAACCTGGTGTGTGTGGGACGGCGTGAACGGATCAGGTTATCAATCTGAATTGAAAGGTCAATGAACTCCTGCAAGGATCTTCCTTCGTCGCGGCATGCCAACTCTGCTTGAAGGTCATGATTTAATCCCTTTCTGTATAACAGTCTTAGCGTGTCCTCGACCCAGTTGGTTTGAGCTGCGAGAGTGCGAAAGGACAACGCATATTCCGCGGCCGTGCTTCGCCCCTGGATCAACGCGAGTAGTTCCTCACCCGCGCTCCTACCGCCGGCTGGATGATCGAACACCTCCTTGAAGCGCTGCAAGAACACGCTGAACGAGGGGAACGCAGTGCCATCCTCTCTCCACACCGCAGTGGCCCACTCTAAGGCCTTTCCAGTTAGGAGTGAGCATACAAAAGATATCCTGCTCAAGTCTGTGGGATACAAAGCGGGTTGCTGGTCAACACACAGGAAACATTGCAACAAGAATCCCTTGCACTTCGTCGTGTCACCGGCAAACTTTTCGGGGTAAGCTAAACATGGGTTCACAATGGTGACAGGGGTGCGTGGAGCCTCAGTGGATGGTGATGCGGTTGTAGCCGCGGCCTCTGGGGGCACGATGCGTAGGTCTTGCAGCGTCTTGACAAGCTCCTCCGTCAGGAGTGCTAATCGATTGAGCTGGTAGCCTTGAGCAGACAGTTCAGATGATAGTTGCAGGACAGCTGCTGGATCGATGTCGGGCGAGGTCTTCTGTAACAGAGAATCAGCCGAAGAAGGATCCATCTGCAGTTTTATTTCAGCAACTAGGCAGAGTACAAACAGGGATACAGCGGAATCATAAACAGGGACAGGCAAGGATCGAGGCAGGCGGCAAGATACACAATTCAAGATAAACAGGCAAGGGTCGAGACAGGCGGCAAACAGGCAAAGAATCAGCAAACAGTCCAGAGTCAAAACACAAGAATACTTCCAGGGAAACCGCTCAGAAATGACCACTTCAGTAAATCAAGACCTCGCAAAGGCGTGTGTGTGTGTTGAGCTAATATAGTGGTGTGTGTGATGCACTGCAGGTGTGCATGCAATCAGTTCCAGTTCTGGGTGTACGTGGGAAATGTAGTTTGAATGGTGAGTCAATATTCTGGTGATAGCTCCCTCTGGTGATCCGGAGGAAAAGGAGAGGGAGCATCACCTGTAACAAATGCAAACTAAAAGTCGTTAAAATATCATAAATGTAATAAGTAGTTGAAGACAACATAAACTTTTAAAATAAGAGACCAGCATACAGAATAATAAAAAATACATGTTTTTTTCCCTTTGTATACTTTAAAATATAATTTATTTCTGTCACTGTAAAGCGGAATTTTCAGCATCACTCCAGTTTCCAGTGTCACATGATCTTTCAGAAATCAGATTTTCTGCACATGAAACTATTATTATTATTACAAATGTTGAGAACAGTTCTACTGCTCAATATTTTTATGGAAACCATTATATTGTTTTAGAACCAGGATTATTTGATGAACAAGCATTTATTTTAAATATAAATCTTTTGTAACAATATAAAAGTCTTTACACTGTCAATTATGATCATTTTTAATTCCTTGTTGAATAAAAGTATTAATTTAAAAACAAGCCACACTGACCCCAAACTTTTTAGCAGTCATGTATATACATTATTTATTAAATAATGAAGAATAGTGCAGAATGATAAATAAGTTGACTTAAAGATTTATTAAAGAATCCAAATCCGTTTTTGTGATGCGCAAAATCTTAAAAACATCACAGGAGCTCACACATCCATTACTAAAATCCAATTAGTAATGGATGTGTGGTGGCAAAACAATTTATCAATTCTGAATAAGAGACAAATATACCAATTGTAATTTATAAAGGTTTATTTTTTTGCAAGAAAAGGTCAACAGTCATACAGACATCCAAAGCTGCCTTTCAGAGTGTGACAAAGAAGGGAGGGCTGTTCCAGCATTTATACCTCTAATCAAGGCTAAAGGCTCAGTTGTAATTTTCCATTCCATTCCAACACATTGCCCTCTCTATACCACAAACGTATTTCTTCAGACTTATTATATTTTACTTACTAGTTCTACAGAATAAAAATACAATTAATATCACACAATAATCAATAATGTTAAGAAACAAAATATAATAATATATAAGAAGGAAAAAGAAAACATGTCATTTATAAAATTCAATCACAGATGAAATGTATGTCCCACCATACATTTCTTCTTAATATGTCCTGATTTACTATGACATACATCATAATATGAGAGTACAGTGGGTTTCAAGGTTTCAATGTGCTTTTCTTGAACATTGTATTTTTTTATGTTGAAAAAATTTGTTGAATTCCAAGTCATTTTCCGATCCAATCTCCTTTTAATTTCACCTTTTTCACTGTCATCTATCAAGCGGAAGTGTCGGGGTTTGTTCACTCATTCATATGCTCCACTAGAGAGTTCAGCTAGGTTTAAAATGATTGGCGTTATATTATAATTGCATGGTTGTGGGCAATTGTTCCATCCAATGGTTAATGTATTTCAGGGCCTCATTTCTGAGCGAAGACAGATTGGGCGGATGTTTTACTGATGGAGAGCTTCAGAAGATGAAAGATGAAAGGAACCTCTGAGTACCACGGCAATGGCTCCTTGAACTATTTTTACAGACTTGTTTTCAACAATTGCAGCAAAAGAAGAACAACTTGAGGATGAATGCTCTTTAAAAAAAACGCTGGGGGAGGCAGTTTCTCCGTCTGTTGTCAAGACTTGAATCTGATTACTGTGTGATACTGCAGCTTTTACCGGTCCATCTAAACCAGTGCAAATTTGAAAGAAATTTACTAAATCTTTCCTGTAGCTCAGACAGTAGAGCGAGGGTTCGAGCCTGGGTTCGATTCCCAGGAAATGCAATCTTGCAATCTTAAGTCGCTTTGGATAAAGTGAAAAAGGGCCAAAGGAAATAAATTGCATCACTGAAATGTAATAACATTACTGCCGCAACAGCACCACTTGGGGCCTCTTTGTGTTTTTAAACATAATATCAGAGTGATTATTGTTTACTCTTTACTGTTTAGCACCTGTGACTGCCATAACAACAATAAAATATTATACTGCTCCTTATGGTTTTAAGGAGCACAGCCGCCTTTTATTTCCTCCGTCAACTTAACGTAATGCATCTCGTTCATAAGATTTTTCCAGCATGTTCATTAAAGAGCAGCTTTTGATTTATGTGACAGGCATCTGGATAGTGAGTCCCTGTGGCATGACATGCTCTTGTTTATCTGGATTAGGATGACTTCGAATGATGAAAAAGAGTAATAGGCTTTATAATGGTTGCCTTGAAGGGTTTAGAAGGGGACAATGGCACTAGCATTAGCAAACTAATATTGACACCACCTCATTCTGTGGCTGGCGTGACATTTTAAGCAGTGACAGCAGTGTGACATGCTATATACTGCAGCATTTGTTTAATTCTCATAGGATGCATTTGGGTGAATTAATAAACTCGCTGCACTATTTAGGCCTAAATTGAAGATTTGTGTATGTGGGTTGCATATAAAATGTTCATCCATTTGGATTGCACAGTTTTCAGCCTAATGTGATACATATTTGTCAATAATGCATAAATGAAATGGGAAAAAATCATAGCATAGTTTATTGTTAATTATTTGATACAAAACAAATTTTTATTTTATTTTAGCAAAAGTAAGCTGTATATAATATGTAAACATTTACAGCTTTCCTGTAGTTCAATCAGTAGAGCATTGATGTTTACAACACCAAGGTCATGGGTTCGATCCCAGGGAAAGCAAGAACTAATTCAATGTGTTCCTTGAATGCAATTTAAGTCGCTTTGGATAAAAGCATCTGCCAAATGCATAAATGTAAATGTAAAAATATAGCCCTGGTCTGGTTATTATTGCTAACCTGGACTGGTATTATTGCTATATAGCTAGTATGAGTAACAAACTGCTTTTTCTGTGTCCAGAGTTGACTTTGACAATAATGCAAAAACGGACACTTCAAATTAACTTAAAAGACACTACCTCAGCTTTTTTACTTGACTTTAATAATATTCGAATATATATCCAGATGGACAGTAAATTACTAGAATTACTATTCTAGAAATCACTGATCCTAGGGGCCTGTGTAGACCTTAATCCACCCCTGTAGGAATGCATCAAGGCACGTCCGAATTCAATGCTAGCTTCGCTTCCTGTCTCCTGAGATACCTTCATCTGATCGATTTTTGAATGTAGCATAGATTACTTCTGTAGTAATAAAATATTTGTTTAGTTCTCATCAAAGCTCGCTCTGTTTTGCTGTAGATCATTAAACTGAAATCAAACCGAAATCAGTTTTGTGAGGTATCTCGCACTGCCTGCGGAGTCGTTGCCTATAAGGCAGCAAGTCAACAGGTCATCTTCCAGATGCAGCCTCTGTCTCTTTCCGCAGGAGAAACAATTGCCACTTGATTTCAATATTCAGTGCCCTGTTTTGATTGGATGATGGGAGAGTATTTAAACTGCAACCATCATCAGAGCTGTGCTGGTGGTGCCGTGACTGTGTGCAATGGCTTTAAGGGATCATCGTCATCTCAGACTTCATGGTGTTGTTGGAGCAAGTAGTTCTTGGCTCTGTGTATCTTTATATCATCTGTGTTGAAGTTATTGAAATAGAGTTTCTTTCCTTTGTGTCTCTGTTTGCACTCTATGACTGAGACTTAAAAGGGAGAAATGAGTGTTAACTATGATCATTTATTAATTTGTCTGTCTCTCTTTTGTGAAATTTAATGTGGTTATTTGGGTTATTGTTGTGAAACAATTCTGGGGCTGGAGATGGGGTGGTTTCATGCTGTTAAATACTTATTCGCTACCATTTTACGGAATTTGTAACAATTGTTTAACAATGGTGTTAAATTATTGCATGCCTCAAAGCAGTGAAAGCACATAATGTTACAATAATAATGAACATAAACAAGCTCTGACTTGTACCACCTGACTGCTGCAGATTAATTTAGCCGGTGATGGTGTTACCATAGAAACATATAATTCCAAATCTGAGGATCTGAACAGCTTTTATTTCCATTAATTTAATTTATTTATTAATTTAGTTTCTTTTTATATACTAACATTAAAGAAGAAAAATACAGTAAATGCTGTAAATATAATTGTTCATTTTTATTTTGTTGCATTAAACAATGTTTACAAATGAGACCTTATTGTAAAGTGAAATATTCTGACAAAATATTTTTATTAAAAACTTTTTACGTATATAACTTTAATAAATGTACTTTAATATAACTTTAATAAATAATACCTAAAAAATGTATTGTAGTTTTCATCATGATGCACATCTACTTTTCATTGTCTTTAGTAAAATAGGGAAAGAAATTGCTAATGAACATCTTTGTAAGTAATTTCATTGACGAGATGCACCAGCTGTGCAAGTGGCATTGAGATGTGTGGGAATCTAACTGATAGCTTTCTCCAGGTATCATTTGAACATACATCCAGAGAAGAATCAAAGTAAACAGAGTGATTTAGAGGACAAACCGAGACCATTCGCACACAGAGGATACTAACTGTACGATCATTCTGGGCAGATATAGTCAGCGCATGAGTCCAAACAGACAGGCCTTCCTGTCCAACTGCACTGTCTCATGAGTTTTGATTTAAGACAATGACAATGATAAGGAAGTTTGAAAATAACTAACTCTGTGTCTGAGATATGATTCAAACCTAAATGGAGCCATAACATAAAACAAAGCAAGAAGGAATTATGACCTCTCTGTTTTGTACAATAAATGCACAGCTGAGATTCGAGATGTCCGCCAATACATTTCCTTTCTTTTTGAAACAAAAGAGGAACAGCAAAACATTTTTTTGGTGCCGTTTGGCTGGTAGACTTATTTGCTGTAAATGTCACTTGGGAGAAGGCGTGACAAAATAATGACAGGCTTTTTTCAAAGAGACCAATTTCCCAGAATTGAATGAGCAGGATGTGTGGAGCGTACAATATCTGCACTTGCCACTAGATTGGGCTGTCTGTCGATATCCATCTGACATGTCTCTGGAAATGTGGTCAGATAAATGGACAGGTTCCAAGAAAAGAAAAAAAAATATGAAAACTGCAAAAAAAAAGAGATCAAACCAAAGTACAGAGAAAGATAGCAATGTACAGAAGGTCGCCTTCCTTTTGGTCTAGTGCTGATCTGGCGTATTGAATTTTGAGGTTTTCCTTTGCTGCTCATAGCATGTAATTTGTACATGCTGGTTAATTATTCCTTTTAGTTGGGAGATCATTCGCCTGCCATATTCAAACAAATATGGAGATCTCTTGACACTACAGTAGTTTGATTTAGCTTGGGAAGTGTTCTTTGTGGTTTTGTGACATCTCTGTTTTCATTATGAAGTGCTGATATGACTAGCTTTGAGTGGATGTGACAGAATCTGAGAGTATGTAATTAGTGGTTACCTTGACAAGCTTTTTGCTCCACATGCACACTGGTACAGTTTTGAAATATGTCTTATTTGAGATAAAGGAATAGTTCATCCAAAATTAATATTCTGTCACCCTATACGACTTCCCTTTCTCTCTGTGTTTGATGATCATCTTGGTCAGTGTTACCAATGTAATAGGAAAAACAATGCATACAACTTGTGAGCAATATTACAAGTCTTTCTTGCAAAATCTGAATGAATCATTCTTTTGAGTTGGATATGTTCAATGAGCCACTTGAATAGGGTTGAATGTTTTATTCATGAATCTAAGTCTTCTGGTTTTCAAATCACTCACTGATGATCCGTTAGCAGCAAGAGAGAAAGATTATAAGTGAATAACAGCATATATTTTGCCGTGTTCCTCCCTTATGGCTTCAGACAACTTGGAATATATTGTATGAGTAGTATGGGCCACTTTTGACTCTTTTATGATGATTCGTGTCCTTTTTGAAGCTTGAAAGCGGTAATTCAAATGGAACAAAATAGCCATTGTGTTCTTTAAAATTCTCCATATGGCTTTGGAAGGACATGAGAAAAGGATAACATAATGATCCAGTTTTGAGTGAACTGTGCCTTTTAAGATCACAGTTCAAGCAAGAGAACTAGCACCCGAGAAGGCATTAAAAAGTGATGAAGCATCATTCTTTTCCTCAACTTTTTGAGTCATCCCTAGAAGCCCGACAGCCACTGTGAAATCCATCTGACAGTAACAATGCAGTGAATTTGCTTATTCAGGACAACAGCCCTGTTTTCTTTCTACCAATGCCTTTAGACCATCATGGCTGGCTGGTAAATCAGAACAGGAACCAAACACGAGTCCCTGTTTCACAAAGCTGGCAGAGAACTCTAGAAAGTTTTTGCACAAGCACGTATTACCGTGACACCAGAGCCAAGGATGAAGTAAACAAACTCACCAGCGTGCCAGCGATTTTACATAAGCTAAAAGCATTCACACATTACTTTATTCAAAGAAACCAGGGCCTGCTGCTAAACTAAATGCGTAACTGTCTATTATACGTTTCTTTTGTTTCATTCTCTGTCTTTCAACACACTTTATCATGCCAGTTCCTAAACCCCTTCCTTTCCCAGTCAGTGGATGTGAATGTTGCAAACTCATAAAACATTCACCATCATTCAAGGTCTATGCCCGCACTTACACAATAGGGTTGTTTAGAAAACAAAGGAGCACTGTCTTAGGAAGTATAGAGCAGGAAATACGGATTTTTTCAACCGGAGAGAGAATACAGAAATAAAGAGAAACAAACCACAAGCTTGGAAGCCTTTTTTCCACTGGAAATTTCAGGAACCGAAACACCACCATCTTCAGAGGAGTTTTGCTTATTAAAACATTTTCAGTTGTTCAGGGAACCTCTAAAGAATAAAATATGCCTCTATTTGACTATTCTGCTGGTATATCCTTCTAGTATAAATCCAATACCTTGCCATTTCCAGAAATACACGGTGAATACTAAAATGTTCTGTGAACTTCCGAGGTTTCTGCACAGTCTCAGTCTCAAGTATGATAAACATGGATGGTCCAGCTCAGGAAGGTTGACACAAACACCATAAATGCAGTGTCTACTCATAAAGGTGATTAAGCTATCCTCCAAAAGACACTATGTGTCATTACCGTAACTATGTTGTAAAAAGCTAAAGCACAGCGAACAGAAACTTGTATGCATATACAGTAACAGTCGACTGTCAGTACTTGCATTCTCTTACTTCCCTCTATCACACACGTGCGTGTGTGTGTGTGTGTGTGTGTGTGTGTGTGTGTGTGTGTGTGTGTGTGTGTGTCTTGCTGATTTGGGCAAGGAACTGTCACCAAACGCTGTTCCTGCTTAAGTGTTGACATGTTGTGTTCCATTTTCTATGCGTTTTGATGTCACCGCTTGGAGCGGGAATGATCCCAATGAAGTTCTTGCAGGCAACGTATCTTGAGTACTTGACATTTTTATTCTGTCTCTCTCAGAAGTTACTGTCACAAATGAGTATATGTGTTTCAGCGAAATACACCTTTTTTTCTGATCACATCCTCCCCGCCATTCACAGGAAGTATGGTGATGCTCCAGTCTCCAGCAGCTGAAAAAAAAATCACCCAAATGCAGAAAAAAAGAAAGAAATGGAGGCATATTTTTCTGTATTCTGCCCTATAATTAAAAATCTGATTACTCCAGTGATTCTCAACCAGACACGTGTTTTCCAGAGGGTACTTGGAGAGATTTTTGTTTTGTTTTGTTAAACGCATCAAACAGAAATTGTGACCTGCAGTAGTAAAAAAATGAAACTAAATAATTTAGTGATATTTATTGTTTATTCTGTAATGCATGCAGTTCCTATTTTGTAAAATGTCTAATAAAAGTGTATGGGTGTGTGTATCAGTATTTTAGTATTATTTTACTATTGATTTCCACTACCCCCAAAAAAAAAAAAACTTTCCTTTTTGGATTTAAATAGGCAATAATGGATCATTATTTCAGTGATTATTATGTTTCTAAGATGTTATATGTTACAGTTCTTCTGTAGCTTTTCATTTTTTAAACATCCATGCAGGAAGACATAATGGCCATATTGGACAGTGTCAAGATTCATCAGGCTCAAACTGTGAAAGAATAGTTGGGAGCGAGCATGAAGAATCATTTTCACACATGGATTGGCACCTCTGAGTCGAGACCTTAAATGAATTGAAAGTCTGTGGGATTTTTTGGAGGAGACTTTACAGAGTGCTTGACTCTTGCATTGTCAACATAAGATGGAAACAACAGAACAACAGTACATTTTGTGAAACAATAATTTTGAGTCAAAGTCTACTTTCAGTGAATTTAAGGTCTGGACTTGCCAGTTCAAGTGTGAAAATTATTCTGCATGCTCCTTCCCAACCATTCTTTCACAATTTTAGCCTGATGAGTCTTGGCTTTGTAATCCTGAAATATCTCTGGCCATAATATGTCTCCCATCTTTCAAGAGATGAAAAGCTACAGCAATTAGGGTGAGAAGAACTATTGCCAAATATACAATAATTGCAATAATATTGAACAATATATAAATAATCAGCGTACACATTTCTGGTTTGCTGTCTTCATCAAAGGTACTTGAGCTGTGCAGATGGAGCTGTGGGGGGTACGCATACAAAACACTCAAAAAAAGCTTGGGAAACTCTGGATTAATCTGTTTGTTGTGACTCTGTTGTACAGCAGCACTCATTTCTAATGCTAATGTCATTACTTGATCACTTATGCAATGTAAGATATGTTCGAGCTGGGAAGAAGGACGAAGAACATCATGAGCCCCCTGATGTGGTAACCTCTTGCTGAACTACGGCATCAACAGCGAACTTGATGAATTCAGAGGTATTGTTACTTCATTCTTCTTGCTTGCAAATTTATTTACAATACTGGAGACTGGAAGAAAATTAAATCAGCATATCTTCTAAAATGACCCTCTGGTGTGTAATATTAAAGAAATCCATTTTGTGATAGATGAACATTCGCTGAATGGACTGTTTAGCTCGTTGTTCAAATAATGTGCATGAAGTTTATTCAAAAAGAAATAGAGTCGGAAAGGAGGATAGTTCACAATCAATGGAACAAATTCAGTCAACCCCAAAACAGGAACTGATGTCATAGCGCCCTCAAAACTGCAGGCAGGCTGAACACTCTCTGAAGGTCAATGGCCTGAAGATTAGATAAAGGAGAACAAATTGAATAAGTTCTGTAAATTGAATTTCATAGATCACTGGTTTAAGAGCTCATTTCATAAACAAAATACAAACTCTTTTATTTATCAAATGTATTTATGAAATGTGTTTCTTTTACACATATATTATATGCATTATTTTTTTTTCTTAATGCCTTGCAGCTATAGAATCTAATTAAACCTTATATAGGGAATTTAAACCTTAGGGAGAGGTGGTGCTAAATTGGTTCTGAAAATATTATGAAGATCACTCAAAAGGATAACAAGCTTTTAATAATCATTATGTGCACAGCATCTAAAAGTGTCAAACAAGTGTAAAAGTTTTTTTTTTTTTATAACTTGGCAAGTAACATTATTAGGAACTGCAATATAATACAAGGTTGTAAGACTTGCTGGTGTAAATGACATGTACGATTGTCAAGTAAACATCTTTTATTTTTTTAATTTACTATTCAAATCATTGTACATTTGTACTGTACATTTTTCATACAGCAAATCAGTCCCCTACCTGAATAACAAGTGGAGCATTAGAATGCAATATAATACGAATGAACTGTACATCACAATGTAGACATTTACAAAAACAAGGTAAGTGCTGGCTACACGTCTGAGAGATTAAGATAGCAGGGGAGACACAAAAACACAAGACCAATAAAACACAAAACAAAGCAAAAAATGAAGCATGAAGATATAATTCAGGCAATGAAGACAGCATCCAGCTGCTGGAATTAAACGTTCTAAAATGAAACAAATTTATATTGAAACCACAAAGGGACCGTTTATTTCTTTCTAGTTTAATAATATGTAATGCCAGGGTAAATATGGGTTAATTTACTTTTAGACAGTGGACTCTGTGGACTACCGGTATTTTACATTGTATAACCCCATGGCGAGCGCTAGTAGATGACGTGTGAAGGCGTTTCTGAACAGATTGCCAAGTGTCGGTATCTGTCCCCATGTTAAGATCCTTAGCCCAGGTAGAACACTGATTGGAGGGTGGGAAATATTTATGGCCAGTGAATGTTTCCCATTTTACCCATCAATTCTGGACCCTGTGCGAGCACCTCAAATCACATGAAATGTCATATATAGATATTGATTCACTATGTTGACTGGACAGGATTAGGAAACCACGTAGTGAGAACATATGAGACAAGTCAAGAACCCACAAAAACAATTGAAGATAAACAACTCAGAATGACAAAGGATTATTTAGTCATTTCTTTTTGCATTTATGTTCCATATACAGTGGTACCTCGAGATACGAAATTAATCCGTTCTGAGGCGGCCTTCGTATAATGAGTTTTTCGTATCTTGGAACACATTTTACATGTAAAATGGCTAATCCGTTCCAAGCCCTCCAAAAACACCCCATTAAATTTCATAATAAAGCTAAATTGACCTATAAACAATGAAATAACGTAAATGTCGAAGCTTACCTTTCGAGTGAGGCTATCTCCGAAAGTGGCGGCAGAGGAGGAGGAGGACAAACGGCAGATAACGTACGTACGTACGTACACTTAACTTTACAAAAACACATAAAAAATGTTAAGTTCCGGGTGCGGAGTGGCTGAGCTAAAGCACGCCAGCACGTACGTATAGAAGACAGGAGGATGGTGGCGAGTCTACTATAACTAAGATGGCGGCGTGCGGCGCGAGTTTCAAAATTGTTATGGGGCGAATCTCAGACTTTCAGAAACCTTTTGTATCTTGAAAACTTTTCGTATGTAGAGCAGTAAAACTTTTCGTCTTTGCTTTCGTAACTTGGATTTTTCGTAAGTTGAGCCTTTCGTATCTTGAGGTACTACTGTATTGTTGCTCCCAGTGTCTTCCCTTTTTATTTTTTTGTCAAATTACATTTCATTCACATGTAAAAGTGGGAAATGACTGTGAAAAAGAGTGATAGGACATTCTAATATGCTCTCATCGGTAATCTTTAGACATCAAAATTAGAACATGACATCAAGGCAGTGCATGCAATACATGACACAGATCCTTTAGAGGTATTTTGTTAGTGGATACTGGGAAATTGCATGCCCTCTGAGATATAATGGTGTTGAAACTTCTCTATAATGTCAGCAATGAGAGAATATAACTATCAGTTTTATAGCATTTATGAGGCTGTATAAATTGAAGTAA